>JAWNOR010000275.1:0-35518 GCA_035045885.1 Drosophila borealis | reverse complement strand
ATCAACTTGTTCAACCAAATTTATTACAGTACCCAGATTTTAGCAAAGAATTTTGCATAATCACGGATGCAAGCAAGCAAGCATGTGGAGCAGTTTTAACTCAAAACTATAATGGACTCCAACTACCAGTTGCATATGCATCCAGAGCATTCACTAAAGGTGAAAGCAATAAAAAGTACTACAGAACAAGAACTAGCAGCAATACATTGGGCAATAACACATTTTCGACCATATATATATGGCAAACATTTTACAGTAAGAACTGATCACAGACCTTTAACATATTTATTTTCTATGATAAACCCAAGTTCAAAATTAACACGCATGCGACTCGAATTAGAAGAATATGATTTTACGGTAGAGTATCTGAGAGGGAAAGATAATTTCGTGGCAGACGCCCTGTCAAGGATAACAATATCCGACTTAATTGACATAAATAGAAAAGTCCTGAAAGTCACTACCAGGAACCAAAGTAGACAAAACAATTTCTGCGCAGAAAATAAACAAGAACTATTGCCAAAGCAAAGTCTTGAAAAAGCTTCTAAGCCCAACGTATACGAAGTCATCACAAATGACGAGGTACGAAAAGTAGTGACCTTGCGAATAACAGATTCGACATGTTTATTGAAACATGGAAAAACAGTTGTAGCAAGAATTAATGTTAGCGATTTGTACTCCAATGGAATTCTCGACTTAGGTCAGTTTTTCCAAAGGCTTGAATGGCAAGCCGGTGTATCTAAAATCAGCCAACTAAAAGTGGCACCGAGCGAAAAGATCTTTGAATCAATTTCAACAGATACTTTCAAACACATGGGCAATAAAAATTTAAAATCATTAAGAGTAGCGCTACTCAAGCCGGTGACCCAAATAAATAATGAAAAAGAAAAAGAAGCTATATTGTCTACATTCCATGACGATCCAATTCAAGGAGGTCATACAGGCATAAATAAAACGATATCAAAAATAAAGAGACAATATTATTGGAAAAACATGACTAAACATGTAAAAGAGTACATAAATAAATGTCCAAAATGCCTGACGTCGAAAACGACGAAACATACAAGATCACCTATGATAATAACCGAAACTCCACAATATGCTTTTGACAGAGTGATAGTAGACACAATTGGTCCACTACCACGTTCGGAAAAGGGGAATGAATACGCAATCACTTTAATATGTGATTTGACAAAGTATTTAGTAGCAATTCCTGTTGCAAACAAAAGTGCAACAACTGTCGCAAAAGCCATATTCGAATCTTTTATTCTGAAGTACGGTCCAATGAAGACGTTCATTACGGACATGGGAACAGAATACAAAAATTCCATTATAACTGACTTGTGCAAATATTTAAAAATAGACAACATAACGTCTACAGCACACCACCACCAGACATTAGGTACCGTTGAAAGAAGTCATAGGACATTCAATGAGTACATTCGTTCATATATATCAGTAGATAAAACTGACTGGGACGTATGGTTACAGTATTTCGTGTATTATTTTAACACAACACCATCAGTAACTCATAATTATTGTCCATATGAACTAGTATTTGGTAGACAAAATAACTTACCAATACAATTTAATAGCGTAAATACCATAGAACCTATATATAATATAGAAGATTATTCTAAAGAAGTTAAGTTTAGACTAGAAAACGCGTATAAGAGAGCTCGAATACTTTTAGAAAAAAATAAAATTAAGCAAAAAGAAATAAATGATAAGAAAGTATTAGATTTTAAAATAGAAATAGGAGACCAAGTTTACTTAAAAAACGAAACAGGTCATAAATTAGAATCTTCTTATATAGGACCATTTGAGGTCATTAGTATAGAAAACAATAATAATATAATTATAAAGAATAAGAAAAATAGGGAACAAAAAGTTCATAAGAATAGGCTAAAAAGGATTAATAAATAAAACAAAAAAAAAGAATAAGATATAATATATATATTTCAAAATTCAAACAAAAATTTTTTAATACAACATAGTATATAAGAATATAAAAATAAAAATAATACTAATAATAATTTTTATATTAAATAACTACAATATATTACGTTATTTTTTAAAAAAAGGGAGGTGTAGTATGTTGTATGCCAAATGAGCATATGCCCACAGTATTGTAGAGTATACAATATATTAAGTGGTCATATGCCCAACTTAAAAGTAAGAGTAACAACTCATAATATAACGACACTTTGTTGCTATGTTTATACAATCATAAATATACATAAGTGCAGTAATAGGATCCGTCACTTATGCGGACTGGCCGCAGCGTGAGATCGCTAGCGTAAGCACTTCTTGAGTATGTACCATCTGTACATATATATACATAACTACATAGGCACATATGCACTGCAACTCTCTCTCTCTCTGCCGACGCTTTTAGCGGCAGAGCTCACTTAGAATATTCTATGTGATAAGCCTAAGATAAAAACTGAATAAAGGAGAGAAAACACTCTCGATAAAACCTCAAACCAAACAAGACGTGTGCTTCTTTACGTTTATCATAACAATATATTAAAAGTATATAGCTGCATCTGGTGTCTTCTGTCTGTAGATGAGGTATAGATGTCCTTCTTTTGCTGGTCCGTCGCATCAGCTGGGCGTCGCCGGATATGGCACGCTGATGCTCCCTCGTTGGCGCAAGTGCCTCTCGCGCTTGTCCCAATGGCGCAGCTTGTTGCGCTGGCGGTACCGGGGCTGGTCTTCGCTCAGTTATTCACTGGTTGGTGGTGCTGGTTGTGCAGTGTTTGCACGTATAGTTGCAGAAGGGGCTATCCAGCCGGCCTTTGCAATCCTGTGGACACATTTTCTTCACTTTTGGGAGGCTGACTGCGGCAATGGGTGTATCAGTGTATCAATGGGTGTAGTTGCGACGTCAGATGTTATGGATGCCTCTTGTCGCAGTCAGTGTATTGTCGTTTTCCTCCAGTGGTTTATTTTTTCCAGGGGTTTATTTCCTTTATTGTCCAGTTTTTTCACTGCCTCCATGCAGGGATTCATGAACATGTCAGGGTCGCCATGTAAAAATTATATTTCGCTTTTTAGTAAAGTATATATATATTACAATAAAAACAGTCAGCACGTCAGTGCAGTGTTGCGGGTATATTCTCAATTGAATTTATTCGCCTTTTAAATTGTGCGCTTAGCCTATGGATATACGTATATACTTATGCTGTTATTGGTTAACAGTTACAAAGAGAGGGAGAGTGAGTAGCTCGCATATGCCTGTATTAGTGAGCATATATATTGCTTACGGAATGCGCTCAGACGGAGCGTGGGATATGTAGCGTAAGCATACGCGGTCAGCTAGTGAGGCTAGTGAACCGCGCTGCGTAATATGATATACATAAAGTGGCTCTGGGCTTGTTTACTATATAATTGTTATTGTATGCAACAAAGTGCTGCATACTTTATATTTAAGTACAGGGTATTCTGTTAGGGCATATACACACTACATAGCATTGACTCGAGTTTTGAGTTGCTTAGCAATTACAAAATCGAGTTTCCGCCCAATCGCCGGTTAGAGCCTCAATTTTGCAATTGCATACACCTACCCCTCTTTTGTCCCTGCCTATCAACTTGGATCTATCTCCAATGTTGTCATTATCGCCTTCTCCGAGCGATTGCCCATTTTTATTACCTGTGTTGTATCCCCAGTAGTAGTACCAGTAGCCCCTGCAGTTGAACCTGCCCAATCAGCGAAACTGCTTCAGCCCAGTCAAAGGGCAAAGGCTAACCTGCGCGAAATCTAGCTCAGATTGTTAAAAGCAATCATGGTACCTCTTTGGCTCCACCAACTAGTGTGTTACCTTCAGCACCATCAGCTCCTACTCTGACTGCTGTTGCCCCTCGTATGCAAGTTTTGTCTGACACCACTTGTGACTCATTGGCAGCCTGTATTGCTAGCGATTCTTCTGCTAGCGTGTCAATTACCAAATTTAATTTCTCCACCCCTCGTGAAATATCATCTTTCAAAATAAATGTTTCACATAATAAGTTCCCAATCATTTGTGACCCTAAATTTTGGCCTCCTCACATGATTGTTCACGGGTTAAGCAAAAAAAGCGAAACCCTGTCACCCTTCCGGTCCCATCGATACAAGGTACCGTTACTGTCCCAAAAAACTAAATTCGTCTTCCGACCTAGTTTCCATTCATTATCAGAATGTCAGAGGTCCCACTTCCAAACTTAAAAATCATTTTATGTCTAGCACTTTTTTCGATTCGGATACAATCGCATTTTCAGAAACATCGTAAAATTCAACCATATCTGATTTTGAAGTTTTTCGAACAATTTTATTTTGCATAGAAATGATCGGCCGAATCGGGGTTGTAGGGTATTAATTGCCGTTAAAGCCACTCTCCAGTCAGAACTTTTCTGATTTAGTACGCCTACTGAAGCTGAGATTGTCTCAGTTAAGGGGTCTTTTCCTACACGGAATATCTATACCACATGCTCCTGTGTTCCTCCTTCTTCTGATATTCAAGTTTATATGAAACATATTACTTATACTAAAGAAGTTTCTTCACACGTGACTTATTTATGGTGTTAGGTGATTTTAATTTGCCTTTCATCTCTTGGTCAATATTCACTGCCGAAAATTATCTAGAACCCTCAGCACAGCATGACTTTATAGATTGCATGCTAGACCTTTCCTTGTTTCAAATAAATTCAATATCTAATCATTTGAATAGAGCTCTCGATCTGGTATTTGTTAATGACTACCTTATTGCTAATGTGTCCAGGTTCCCTCCCTCCTAAGGAAACTATTCCTTGCTTAATCAACGTATTCATGCAACCGATTGGTCTTTTTTACATGACTAGGTGGATATGAATATTTTGATTAATTTTTTTTATAATACCCTAAACTCCATCTTAGATGATTGTATTCCTAATTCATTTCCCTCAGTTACTTCTTTAAAGCCTCCCTGGTTCACTCCCAGACTACCAAACCTACAAAACATTAAGTCTTAATATTTTAAAAAGTTTAATAGATCTGGTTCGAGTATTGATTTGGCTAAATATTCCATAGCCAAGTCGAACTTATATATATATAGGCTCTTATTATTTCCCGTTCCTCTCTCCTTCCCGCTATAAATTCTTTAAAGTCTTCGTTCCCTCCTGGGCCTGACAATATTCCTAGTTGTCTACTCAAGGCGTGTAGTTCTTCCCTTGTTTATCCATTGCTAAAGGTTTTTAAATTCTTTAAAATCTTCGTTTTCTCACTCAAGGAGTGTAGTTCTTCCCTTGTTTATCCATTGCTAAGGCTTTTTATTTTGAATCTATCCCTTGAATCTTCTGTCTTTCCATCTCTTTGGAAAGAATCTTATTCATTCCTCTCCACAATAAAGGTGGATAGTCTGATATACAAAATTACAGGTGCATTGCAAAACTGTCCGCTATCCATAAATTATTTGAAAATAAAAATCACTTCCAATTTGCAGCATTTCAGCAAATGAGTTGTCTCCCCTGTGCAGTATAACAACAGCCAATATCATATTGAATCTGTTCAGAAGCAATTTCTGCTATTTGCCCTACGAGGCTTCAATTGGGTCCCTAATCTTCGGTTGCCATACTCTAGACCATCTAGACCAACCAGGAATTATCGCCCCTTATTCCTATCTACGTGCACAACAGACTACGCTATGCAAACTTTTCTCGTGCAATGTAAAAATTACAATAGTTTGCATCACGTTTTCTCTACCGAACTTTCTCTACCCCTAAAAAAATCGTTGCTTTCAGGATGCCTTCGGGAACTCACCGACCATACCTAGCTATGAGACGGCCATAGCTTGCCGGACAGGTTATAAATTTTCCCCCACCGGATCGGTGATTTCCTATTTCTATCTCTTCATCCTATCTAAATTTCTTTACAACAACTTCTTTTTATTATTTCTTTATATTATTTTGTCTCTTTCACAAAATTAAAAAAAAAAAAACTTATAAACGAAACGCACTTAATGTTCTTTTAAATTTCGATCATCCTTCACTTTCGTCTTTGCCTTAGTCTTTATTATTTTCCTTTATTTATTTTTCCTTATTAATTTATTTATTTTTATTTTTAGGCCACTCTTGATGTTCTCTTTACTTTTAACCCTCGTCCATTTAACTTGTTCTGTGCTTGTCTGTTCTTATTGTTCACTTCGTTTTATTTATTATTAAACGCACCCGTTCTCAGTGCTTTCGCCAACTGTGCTGACGAATTCGTCCCACTGCACAGTCGCTATCGCAACGCCTTAACGGCCCTACAACGCCGACGTCGACTGCGGCGCGCGTATGTGAACACGTGGTCTCGCGCGCTTTGTACTTATTCGGCCGACCGTTATCTTTCTGTTGTCTGCTTTGTGTGCTCGATTTTGCACACAATTTTATTGCCTAAATCTTGCAGGTGTTCATTTTATCGTTCTACACAGGGTATGAAAATGACCTTGTTAGGGCCTAGATTTGCAATTTTTCCCTAATCCTCTGCTAGGGTACATACACTCTGGTGTATGTCCGACTAAAAGTACCATGTATGCAACTTCCTTTTTTTTTTTAAAACACTTAAATGGGCATATTTGCGGGGCTTTAATCCACGCCCCTTAACGCCTCAAGTCTTTGCTCCGGCGCCATTCGCAAGGAAGCTACAGACCGGGGTACAACTCTCAGTCTTACCAGGACCAGCAATCTACAAGACGTTTGTTAGTTTGCTGGAATGGTGGGCTTAGAGGGGGGAGGAAGTGCTTCAAGCAAACTATGACTCCTACTACTTTCATAGGATAGGAAGGGAGATGCATACAAATGACCGGGATTGCTCACGCGGCCAGCAGGCTAAGCTCCAATTCACACACACGACCGGGATTACTCACGCGATCAGCAGGCTAAGCCCTGATTCACACATGCACGGCCAGGATTGCTCACGTGGCCGGCAGGCTAAGCCCTGATTCCCCTTAAGGGGAGAGGTTATGTTGCACATCTGCTAATGCCGACGTTCGAGAATAAAACTAACAGGAAATAAAAGAACTAGCAGACTTTCTTTACTTCCACTTTATTCACATGCCTTGTTCTGCTAATTATTAGGCGCTACCCAATGCTATTCCCTAAGCTAAAGCCCTGCCGCACTGTTAATTATGCGTGGCTCCTTGCCCTAACTTCAATAATACTACGAATTATAAGCTTGACGGCTTTTTTCCTTTAGTTTGGTACTTTCTTATTTTAATAATTCTTACAGCTAATAAAACTCAACTATAATACTAATGGACCCTTGCCCCTTATTTAGCTAAGATCTTATTCTAATAATTAATGCTTATGAACTAACAACATCAACTAAATAATGACGTCAACGGCTCCTTGCTGTGACTTTGGGCTGTAGACATGACGGCTTCTTGCCGTGTATCCAAAACTGCATGGTTGATGACTTTTTATTTTCTTCTTGTATTTTCCTTATATTTTCACGAGCTTCCTCTCTACATTTTTCGCGTTCCTCGTTGAGCTCTGTAATTAACGACTGCTTCACTAATTCTCTTAATTTCGGCTCGCTACTTATAAGCATGTCCATTCCAGTTAATATCTTGAAAGGTGAGACTTTAGTGCTTCGCGGCTCTACGCTATTTATGATTTGTTGAACTTTACTCAAGTGTTTGTACCAGGCACCTGCATCTCCTAGACTCAACTTCGATAGCATCGGTACTACAATTTTGTGCATGCATTCTACCTGCCCATTACCACGCGGAACTCCAGTTGCAATCATTAAATGTTGAATATTACGCTTTTCACAATATTCACTGACACTATTCGTAAAGGATTACCAAAGTTTATAGCCTGTACTTCCAAGCTCTTAATGACTTCATCTATATCTGTGCTTCGAGTAGAGTACAACCAAACATATTTCGAGAATGCATCAACCACCACAAAGATATAATTGTACAGCAACGTGGTCAATGTGGTAAGTCAATAAGGGTCTATCGCATTTATCTATAGGCGTTAAATACCCCTCTCGGTTGCCAAATTTCTCGTTAACAATAATGCACTCTATACAACTGTCAACAATTCGTGCGACTTTGTCCTTCAATTTCGGAATGAAATACGATCGCTCAACTAAGTCCTGTGTCTTTTTTGCAGAAAAGTGACCTTGTTTGAGCGCTATCAATATAATCTCATTTTCCATTTGGGCTGGTACTTCAATGAGCTCTTTGTTTGGGTCCTTAAATAAAACTTTATTATCTATGTAATAGTCTTCAAATGCTCTTTCTTCAACAAGACTCCGTATAACTTTCACCCATTCGTCCGCTAATTGCGCTTCTCTTAACCGGTGTACGATAGTGTCGTTAAGCATATAACAGGAAACACGGCTTAAGGCATCAACGTGCCTCATCTTTGAACCTGATCGATGTTCTATTATAAAATCGTAGTCCTGCAAGTACATTGCCCAGCGCGCTACCCTCAATGGAACGTCTTTCTTTTTCATTGTCATTGTTAATGCATTACAATCCGTGACTATTTTGAATTTTATTCAGATACAACAGATAAACACGCCATTTAGTAAAGGATTCAATAATAGCAAGAACTTCGAGATCGTAAGCTGGGTACTTTTCTTCGCAAGGTTTAGTCTTACGACTCATGTACTGCACTGGATGATAGAAACCATCTTCAAAACTCTTTTGCAACATAACTGCCCCATAGCCCCATTTCGACGCATCTGTATGTATTTCTGTCTCTAAATCCGGACTATATAACTGCAAAACAGGTTTGCTGGTCAAAGCAACCTTTAACTGCTCAATTGCAACCTGTTGTTGATCATTGCGTAACAAGTCGGATAGTGGTTTAGCAATAACAGAATAGCCCTCAATAAATTTTCGGAAATATGACGTGATTCCTTGAAATCGTTGAATAGCTTTTTATCTTTTGGGATGGGAAAGTTGTCTACTGCCTCAGTTTTTTCTTTACTTGGCCTAATTGAGTTGTCTTCAATTATGTATCCCAGAAACTGTACTTATGTCTGCAACAGCTGGCACTTGGTCCAATTTATGCGCAATCCGTTTTTTGCAGCCACCGTCAAAACTCTACTTAGTTTCTGTACCCCCTCGTTTATATCCTTACATGGAATGATGACGTCATCCATGTATACAACTGCGTCATTACTCTTAACTAAGTCGCGCAAAACAGCCATTATGAATCCTGTAAATACTGCTGGGGAGTTTGAAATTCCAAACGGTACATACAGAAACTCATATTGACCGTTCTGAGTAACAAAGGAAGTGTATTTTTGCGAGTCTTCATCTACTGGGACGTGAAAGAAACCATTGGTCAAGTCAAGTGTGGTAAACACCTTTGGACCCCGAAGCTATTCTAATACTGTGTCCATGTGTGCCATTGGAAAATTATCTCGAACAATCTTTTCGTTAAGTTTCCTGTAGTCGCAACATAATCGTTTCTGCCCATTTTTCTTTGCAACTAAAACCACTGGAGAGGCTAGCCATTCTTCTACCTGATTGTCGACAATTTTCTGCTCACTATGTGCTAGCCGCCTAGGGTGCTGGAAAACTGGAACTTCGTTATTTAAAATTATTTTCATTTTGACGGGCGCATTCACATTTCGTTGCGGTTGATAACTTTGTACCATATTACTAACCTTGCTTTCATACTCCTGACTGAGATGAGACAGATTCAAATTATCCGTAATTTCTCCATTCTCTGTACCTGTCATGCAAATACCTTCAAATTCCGAGAGCACATCTTCGCAAGAAGAACGTAGCCTCTGATCTTGCGGCTTCCAATCAATTTTAACGTTATTGTCGACGATTTGACGAATAAACTGCGTTCCGTTTTTAGTGACCTGCATGTCAATATGTTCAAGAATAGTTCTTCCTAAAATTGCTTCAAACCTAATGTCCTCATCTTGAATAACGTGGAACTCTACCTGCATTTCAATCTTGTGAATTGTGACGGGTATGGTAATGCTTCCGAAGGTTAGAACTTGACTTTCCCCGATACCTGTTAGACATTTTTCAAGGCCACTTTTTCTTCTTTTTCTTCTTAAATTTCCAAGCCATTTGATTTTGTATTTTTTGCGTCGGCGTCGTGTCTGGTTTATCCCTCCGGGTCATCCTCTGGGCCGCCCTCCTCTTCCCCTGGCACCGTCCCTTCGGTCGTCTCTTGGCGCCCTCGGGGCTGCTCTCTGTCCCCCACGGTGGGTGGCCTCCGGCCTCTGTCTCCTCTGCCCGCTTTGGTGTCCGCGATCGCTTATGGCCTGTGTTAGCTGCCTGTGGTCCCTCCCTTTTGTGCGGTATCCTGTGCGCCGACGCCTCTAAGGGCCACGCTCTAAATGGGGCCTCGCTCCCCCCGTAGCGGGGACATTCACGTCCCTGACTCTCACGTCATCTCTATCGTTTCTGTTTGTCGCTTTCACCATTGTGATTTTAAGAATACGCTTCTGCGAAGAAATTTTAACTTTCGCTTTCTTCTGCTTCGTCACCACATACCCCGCCTCCCCGGTGGCCGCCCCCCCTCCCGCCCCCTCGCTCCCCCATCCGTCCGATTCTCCTGCGTAATGCGCCATCCCCGCTCCTGGGCTGCGTCGCTTCCCTTACTCTCCCTCGCCCCTCCCCTTCTTCCTGCCCTGTCTCCCCTCTTACCCTCCAGTTCGCTCGTGGTTGCGCCCTCCGCTCCTCCAGGGCCTCCCGTCTACTCGCTCTGGCCGTTGCCATCGCCCCCCGCACCTCTTTGATTCACCCGGTTCCCGCCGCCTCCCTCATCTCCGTCTCGTGATCTATCGGCTTCTTTCCCTCTCCTATGCGCGTCGGGAGACACCTTTCTCTTCTCCCTCGTTTCCAGACAATCTTTCATCAGAGATTCTCTCACCAGCCTGTCGATCTTTTTTCTGTGAATTTTACATCTGCATACACTATGTCTCCCCCCTTTTCTCCCTCCTCCTTCCCCCTTTCCTTCCCTATTATTTTTTCCTACCCACTTAAACCTCTTTTCCCCAGTATCTCGCTCATTTCCCCCCCCTTTCCTTTTAATTTGATCGCTGCGGCTTTTCCCGCCTTGGGCGCCTGCCCTGACCTGTTTCATTCGCCCGACCTCCTGATGTCCCTTCCTTGCCCCCCTCTCTAACCCCACTCTCTTTTCTCGTATCCCATCTCCCTTTACTCACCCCCAAGTTTACCCCCCCATGATTAAACCATTGTACCTTCTTTGCGAGGTCTTGGTAAACGGTGACCCTCCGTTGGGACCCTAGCTGCCTAATATTGAGCTCAAGTCTTGTTGAAGTCCTCTTCCCATTTTTTTATAAACCCCCCGGCCCATTCACCATCCTGTACCCTAGACAAAGAACAAAAAAAAAAAGAACCAAGTTTTTCCAATAATTTTTAAGTTTTCCCCGGCCTTATTAGATTTTTTCACTTCGACACGAAAGACTAACTAACTATGACATATGTAAAGCGAACGAAACGAACTCCAATAAGCCCCCGTTAGAGCGAGCGCTACACAGAGGTAAAGACGCGCAAAACTATTTCTCTTAGCTGTAATTATGATTGTTATTTTCTCTGTTGATGATGTCCGTCCGTCGTTTTCTCTCTGTTACTTGCCAAAACTGCTAGTCGGCTTTCTGATCTTTTCCATATTTTGAATACTATGTGTGTTTAAGCTATTTTCCTGTTTTATCGCAATTTGAACTTTGCAGCTTGCGGTGCGATGCCCGCATTTAAAACAATTGAAAGAAACTTTTTTGCAGTATTTCTTAAATTGAGAATCGTCTCCGCACTTAAACACTTTTTTGCCTTTCGGTCGACTCGACTGGTTGATCCTCTCTATTTGTGTGCGACCAATTCTTGCTCTTTTGTTCCGACCCGCCGGGAGACTTTTTGTAGGCCTTATTTTGAAATTTTAGCTGCCTAATATCCCTGGCCTGATACAACATTGCTTTGTTTGTTCTGCTATCTGGAATGCCTGCAGCAAAATATTCAATTAAACTAGCGTCATCCAAGTTTATTGGCTTTGCAATTTCCATTAAAGCATACAGAAACTCTTGCAAGGATTCTCCTTTCTTCATTTGGCGCTTCTGTAAAATTCTATGAATCTCTGCCGTGGACAATTTTATTGTAAATTCTTCAAGAAGTGCGGCTTTTAAAGACTCTCAGTCTCTAACTTCTCGCAAACTTCGAACAAATGATTTTGCAGCCCCAGTTAACAACTATGCTAAATATATAAAAAGTTGTAGTCTGCTCCACTGCACTGTCATCGCACATTCCTCTAACTCTTCAACCCATTGATTAATGTCTCGACTATCAGAGCCTGAGAATTGTGAAACACTGCCTTCTACATCTTTTAACGTAAACCACGATCTGTTTTCTGTTCGTTCTTCATTTGGTGCAACATTCTGTCCTGGGCTACTTAAAGCTGTTATAACAGAGTCATCGTCGTCTTCCTCGTCGTGGTGGCCATAATGAAGTAACAACCTGTTTTGTAAGTCGCGTTTTACACCGGTCGTCGGCAAACTAAGCTCGGATTATTTTAGTCGCAAGTCCGCGACTCTCAATACCATTATCTCATCGACCTGCATCGTTACAACTGCGCCAATATTTTAAATATTAGGAATTGATATTTTTAGATCTTATTGCTAAAAAAATTATCAATAACTAATTTCTAACATGCAAAAGGCAACTGCATACGTTTATCGGATAATATCGATATAGCTTTTATGTGTTTATTCAGATAAATCGAACAGCCACCGCTTCTGCTAACGTTCACTTTCTGCACATGCAAAACTTAATTGGCTGCCTCTCGTTGCTTTTCCGCGCCGTCGACTACCGAACGCTGCTCTCGTCTTTAATACGAAATCACTTTGCTTAACTCACCACGATGCATAAGCCTCTTGCCTTCGTCGTTTTGTGCCGTTTTCGCTGCATGTTCGTTGCTACTGCGCGTTGCTTCTACTCGTTGCTTCTGCTGTCGCTGAATTTCACAACACCATGAAATTCTGCACTGAGCTCGCTGCGTCTTCGCACTCGCTGCCTCCGACGTTGCCTCTGCTGTCACCGAATTTCACAATTTGAAATTCTGCACTGAGCTTGCTGCGTCTTCGCACTCGCTGCCTCCGACGAAGCCTCTGCTGTCACCGAATTTCACACAATGAAATTCTGCACTGAGCTTGCTGCGTCTTCGCACTCGCTGCCTCCGACGTTGCCTCTGCTGTCACCGAATTTCACACACTGAAATTCTGCACTGAGCTTGCTGCGTCTTCGCACTCGCTGCCTCCGACGTTGCCTCTGCTGTCACCGAATTTCACAATCCCATGAAATTCTGCATTGAGCCTTCTGCGTTTTCCACGCACGTCTCCTTAAGTCGCAACTTCGCAATTTACATCAGCGTCAAACTTTACCATCGCCAACACACGTAGTATATGCAATTTATGCCTATATAACACAGCCCTGCATTCGTTCTTTTCTTGTCTATTCAATCAAAAATCTCGGTCGAGCCCCCAATTTGTACGATCCCAGGTTTCGGTATAAAGCAAATGTTTTTATTGATTGTGGAATTAACTTAAAAGAACATGAATGCGGCTTAGATGTAGTTTTAATCTTTTAGGAGTTACAAAATTATACGTGCGTGCGATGCTTATGAGTTATTGGTATCGACTGATTCTAATTCGTTTACATTCTGTAAACGTTCGAGCGAACGTTCTGCTAATTTACAGACGACACGATCAGAACCGACAGCCACTACGTGTTTGACGTTGATTATCATATCCTACATATTACGCTGCAGCATTGCAGAAGTGGTCCTAGAGATGATGACGGGACCGGTCGGGGTGCCCGGGACAACAGAAGAGCCAAACGAAGGTCTCACCTGTCAGGAGGCGGGAGTGCCTGCTCGGCAAGACAAGAGCGAGGATACCAAGATGGAACAGAAGGAAGGCCTCCCAGGTCAGGAAAAGGGAGCACCTACTCGGCAACAGGGTGATGAAAAGCCAAAAGAAGGCCACACGCGTCAAAGAACAGGAGTGCCTGCTCGGCAACCGACGAAAAACAACAAGAAAAAGGAAGCGATGGGGCCGAAAGCTTGAGGAGCCTCGAACAATTTTTTCGTTAAGTTTCCTGTAGTCGCAACATAATAGTTTCTGCCCATTTTTCTTTGCAACTAAAACCACTGGAGAGGCAAATTCTGATACGCTCGGCTTAATAATCTTCTGGGCTAGCCATTCTTCTACCTGATTGTCGACAATTTTCTGCTCACTATGTGCTAGCCGCCTAGGGTGCTGGAAAACTGGAACTTCGTTATTTAAAATTATTTTCATTTTGACGGGCGCATTCACATTTCGTTGCGGTTGATAACTTTGTACCATATTCCTAACCTTGCTTTCATACTCCTGACTGAGATGAGACAGATTCAAATTATCCGTAATTTCTCCATTCTCTGTACCTGTCATGCAAATACCTTCAAATTCCGAGAGCACATCTTCGCAAGAAGAACGTAGCCTCTGATCTTGCGGCTTCCAATCAATTTTACCGTTATTGTCGACGATTTGACGAATAAACTGCGTTCCGTTTTTAGTGACCTGCATGTCAATATGTTCAAGAATAGTTCTTCCTAAAATTGCTTCAAACCTAATGTCCTCATCTTGAATAACGTGGAACTCTACCTGCATTTCAATCTTGTGAATTGTGACGGGTATGGTAATGCTTCCGAAGGTTAGAACTTGACTTTCCCCGATACCTGTTAGACATTTTTCAAGGCCACTTTTTCTTCTTTTTCTTCTTAAATTTCCAAGTTTTAAGAATACGCTTCTGCGAAGAAAACACAAATCGGCGCCTGTATCAACAAGGCCTTTAAATTTTACATCTGCATACACAATGTCTTTGAGCTCAAGTCTTGTTGAAGTAAAACTTCTAGTCGGCTTTCTGATCTTTTCCATATTTTGAATACTATGTGTGTTTAAGCTATTTTCCTGTTTTATCGCAATTTGAACTTTGCAGCTTGCGGCGCGATGCCCGCATTTAAAACAATTGAAAGAAACTTTTTTGCAGTATTTCTTAAATTGAGAATCGTCTCCGCACTTAAACACTTTTTTGCCTTTCGGTCGACTCTACTAGTTGATCCTCTCTGTTTGTGTGCGACCAATTCTTGCTCTTTTGTTCCGACCCGCCGGGAGACTTTTTGTAGGCCTTATTTTGAAATTTTAGCTGCCTAATATCCCTGGCCTGATACAACATTGCTTTGTTTGTTCTGCTATCTGAAATGCCTGCAGCAAAATATTCAATTAAACTAGCGTCATCCAAGTTTATTGGCTTTGCAATTTCCATTAAAGCATACAGAAACTCTTGCAAGGATTCTCCTTTCTTCATTTGGCGCTTCTGTAAAATTCTATGAATCTCTGCCGTGGACAATTTTATTGTAAATTCTTCAAGAAGTGCGGCATTTAAAGACTCTCAGTCTCTAACTTCTCGCAAACTTCGAACAAATGATTTTGCAGCCCCAGTTAACAACTGTTTAGCATATATAAAAAGTTGTAGTCTGCTCCACTGCACTGTCATCGCACATTCCTCTAACTCTTCAACCCATTGATTAATGTCTCGACTATCAGAGCCTTAGAATTGTGAAACACTGCCTTCTACATCTTTTAACGTAAACCACGATCTGTTTTCTGTTCGTTCTTCATTTGGTGCAACATTCTGTCCTGGGCTACTTAAAGCTGTTATAACAGAGTCATCGTCGTCTTCCTCGTCGTGGTGGCCATAATAAAGTAACAACCTGTTTTGTAAGTCGCGTTTTACACCGGTCGTCGGCAAACTAAGCTCGGATAATTTTAGTCGCAAGTCCGCGACTCTCAATATCGACCTGCATCGTTACAACTGCACCAATATTTTAAATATTAAGAATTGATATTTTTAGATCTTATTGCTAAAAAAATTATCAATAACTAATTTCTAACATGCAAAATGCAACTGCATACGTTTATCGGATAATATCGATATAGCTTTAATGTGTTTATTCAGATAAATCGAACAGCCACCGCTTCTGCTAACGTTCACTTTCTGCACATGCAAAACTTAATTGGCTTCCTCTAGTTGCTTTTCCGCGCTGTCGACTACCGAACGCTGCTCTCGTCTTTAATACGAAATCGCTTTGCTTAACTCACCACGATGCATAAGCCTCTTGCCTTCGTCGTTTTGTGCCGTTTTCGCTGCATGTTCGTTGCTACTGCGCGTTGCTTCTACTCGTTGCTTCTGCTGTCGCTGAATTTCACAACACCATGAAATTCTGCACTGAGCTCGCTGCGTCTTCGCACTCGCTGCCTCCGACGTTGCCTCTGCTGTCACCGAATTTCACAATTTGAAATTCTGCACTGAGCTTGCTGCGTCTTCGCACTCGCTGCCTCCGACGAAGCCTCTGCTGTCACCGAATTTCACACAATGAAATTCTGCACTGAGCTTGCTGCGTCTTCGCACTCGCTGCCTCCGACGTTGCCTCTGCTGTCACCGAATTTCACACACTGAAATTCTGCACTGAGCTTGCTGCGTCTTCGCACTCGCTGCCTCCGACGTTGCCTCTGCTGTCACCGAATTTCACAATCCCATGAAATTCTGCATTGAGCCTTCTGCGTTTTCCACGCACGTCTCCTTAAGTCGCAACTTCGCAATTTACATCAGCGTCAAACTTTACCATCGCCAACACACGTAGTATATGCAATTTATGCCTATATAACACAGCCCTGCATTCGTTCTTTTCTTGTCTATTCAATCAAAAATCTCGGTCGAGCCCCTAATTTGTACGATCCCAGGTTTCGGTATAAAGCAAATGTTTTTATTGATTGTGGAATTAACTTCAAAGAACATGAATGCGGCTTAGATGTAGTTTTAATCTTTTAGGAGTTACAAAATTATACGTGCGTGCGATGCTTATGAGTTATTGGTATCGACTGACTCTAATTAGTTTACATTCTGTAAACGTTCGAGCGAACGTTCTGCTAATTTACAGACGACACGATCAGAACCGATAGCCCCTACGTGTTTGACGTTGATTATCATATCCTACATATTACGCTGTAGCATTGCAGAAGTGGTCCTAGACCGGTCGGGGTGCCCGGGAAAACAGAAGATCCAAACGAAGGTCTCACCTGTCAGGAGGCGGGAGTGCCTGCTCGGCAAGACAAGAGCGAGGATACCAAGATGGAACAGAAGGAAGGCCTCCCAGGTCAGGAAAAGGGAGCACCTACTCGGCAACAGGGTGGAGAAAAGCCGAAAGAAGGCCACACGCGTCAAAGAACAGGAGTGCCTGCTCGGCAACCGACGGAAAACAACAAGAAAAAGGAAGCGATGGGGCCGAAAGCTTGAGGAGCCTAAGAGGCGGCGTGTAGAGCTGCAGAAATGTGCCAGAGAACAGAGGGATTAGTAGTCATGGCTAGGATCACGTCAGACGCAGAGGATCGGGAGCAGTCGCCGGAGCGGAGCAATCGTGGGGCTTCACCTAGATATGGAGTGGTGCACTGAGGAGGCGAGGCACAGGGTGAGCGTAGCATCAAAGAGGCAGAGTGGCCAGCGGATCTGGATCCGGAATTTAAGGAGTTCCTGGAGTCGGAACTGGCACTCTTCGAGGGACTGCAAGGGGTCTCGCATATCCGACTGAAGGATGACAAGCCGCTGAAGCAAAGGTATTATCCAAAGAATCCGCCCATGCAAAGGGTGATTGACGAACAGGTGGATGAGCTGATCCAGGCACAGCGCTCCAATCGTCTTGGTCAAGAAGAAGACTGGCAAGAGACGCAAGTGCATCGACTTCCGACAAATCAATGCGCATTCCATTCCGGATGCTTATCCTGGAGCAGTTGCGTCACGCCCGGTTCATCTCCACTCAGGATTTGAAGCACGGGTACTGGCAGATTTATTAAATTATTTATTTATTAATGGTCGACAAAACGAGTGTCTTCCTAATTATTCAATACATTATAAATACAATTATGAAAATTAAATTCTAAAAGCCTAGTTAGAGAACACAATTTTCTAATAGCATCACAGACCGATAAAGGTGTTTTATTTGCCAGTCCGGGCAGCTGTGCCAATTTTTCACAGCTTATTTTGTTAGTGACGCAATTAGAGCCTAAGTCTAAGAAGAAGGGTGTAAGTAGGGAAAATTGTTCTTAAATAAAATTAAAAATAATCTTTATTTGCTATATTATTTAAGAAAATACCATATATAGGAGAAAAGAAAGTAAGAGGGTTGTTAATAAAGTAATGAGGATAAAGAGATAGTAATGGGAAATCACCGACCCGGTGGGGAAAAATTTACAGCCTGCCCGGCAAGCTATGCCCCTGCTCATAGCTGGGAATAGCCAGTGACTTCCCGAAAGTATCCTGAAAGCAACGATTTCATTAGGGGTAGAGAAAACGTGATTGAATTGATGAATTTCTGGTTGGTCTAGCCGGAACAGAGAATTGAAGACGCCCTAGCAGAAAAGGAGAATCTATATCGCCAACAACCAACTTATGTAGAAAGACAACAGCAGCCTGCTGGAACAGGATGGCACAGAACAGATTCAGTACGATCCTGGCTATTGTTATACTGCGGAGACCAGATGCAAGAGCAGCATTCAAGGATAGGGCGAACAAGAGAGATATACAGAAGTTTCTTTATAAAAGTATTATTAAAGTCTTTAGACCATCGTATAATGAATCGAAGTACACATTTTGCTTCATTAACGATGGTATATATGTGAAGATTGAAGCATAGTTTAATTTCAAAAAGAACGCCTAGATCCTTAACTGTTAGTATACGTTGCAATGGGGTATTGTCGATTGTATAACTGACAAGATAAGGTGTAGTACGATTAAATGTCATAAACATACACTTTGAACAATTCAGATGCAATTGATTGGCCGAACACCGAAGTTGCATAGCGTTCAAATCGACTTGAAGCCGAGAATGATGTAGGGGATTAGTGTATGATAGAATGAGTTTCACGTCGTCCGCATACATGAGTACACGGGCAAGTAATATAACAGAGGGGATATCATTTATAAAAAGAGTAAAGAGTAAAGGTCCAAGATGACTATCTTGAGGAACACCAGAAGTAACATGAACCTGTTTAGAGGAAGTCAGCCTCAGAAATTCTCTTTGGGTCCAAAGCAAAAGAGGCAGAGGGAAACCTTTTCGGTCAAGTTTAAAAAGTAAAATGTCATGGTGCACAGAGTCAAACGTCTTACTGAAGTCAGTGTAAATTACATCAGTTTTCATTTTCGAAAGGAAAGCATCATTTAGCTAGGTAGTAAACTCAAGCAGATTGGTCGTAGTTCACCGGTTCTTAACGAATCCATGTTGAACAGGGCAAACAACTGATTTGCAGAAATGCTGCAAATTCGAAGTGATAATTTTTTCAAATAATTTAGAAATAGCGGACAGTTTTGCAATGCCCCTGTAATTTTGTATATCAGACTTTCCACATTTCTTGTGGAGAGGAATTATATAAGATTCTTTCCAAAGAGATGGAAAGACAGAAGATTCAAGGGATAGATTAAAAAGCTTTAGCAATGGATAAACAAGCGAAGAACTACATTCCTTGAGTAGACAGCTAGGAATATTTTCAGGCCCAGGAGATCACGAAGAGAGATTACAGAGAGTTCTCAGTTGAGAGTGATTCACGTGTTTTACTTGTGCTCCAAGATTATTATATATTTTTGCGCTTAAATCCTGCTTGTTATTTCCAAATTTTGCATTTTTGGTGTTTTATTTAAAAAGCTTTTATAACTTGTGTAAAGTGTTATCTGTTGTCAGCGTAAG
Source organism: Drosophila borealis (assembly GCA_035045885.1). Taxonomy (NCBI): domain Eukaryota; kingdom Metazoa; phylum Arthropoda; class Insecta; order Diptera; family Drosophilidae; genus Drosophila; species Drosophila borealis. The sequence continues at coordinate 15,754 of JAWNOR010000275.1, read as the reverse complement.
TATGTTAATTGTTGCATTTATTATACACGGCGTCAGTTCCGTATTGTTGTTATTGCCTGTTTTGATTCTTTTGCTTTGGTGCTCCCCTGTGCAAACACTTGTTTGTGCGTGTGTTCGCTGCTGCAAATTTCTTCTTGTGCATCGCGCTCTCTCAAACTTTTGCTGTTTCAAACAATTTGTTTGTGTACGAATAGTTATTTTTTGAGCGTTTACTTGCTCTATTCTTGTGCATCGTGTTTCGCTTGGCTCTGCGCTCTCGCAACTTTTGCTTATTCTTTTAACGCTGGTAGTTATAATGTCGTGCTGTAAAAAATCTTGCACGTTCAAGCAGGCTGATGATTCTGCATTGCTGCAATTTGTTAAATGCTGGTTGTGTGAGAATATAATGCATGCTAAATGTGCAGGTCTCACTGGGCGTGATTGCGACAAGATCGGTGCAATTGCCAAGAAGGGCTGCGGCGGCTTGCGTTGGTCGTGCCCAGAATGCATCGAAAAGCAAATTGATTTCTCCAGAATGTATAAGTCTGTCAGAAATCAATTCTTAAAACTAAATAACGTGGCTAAGCAGCTCTCGAGTAGTTTTGATTCGAGTTGTGAGTTGCTTAGCAAACATAAATTCGAGTCTCCAACCAATCGCCGGTTGGAGCCTCAATTTTTGCAGTTGCCCTCTTCGTCTGTCCAGACACATTTGCCGCTGTTGTCCCTGCCGAGCAACTTGTATTCATCTCCAATGTTGTCATTATCGCCTTCTCCGAGCGACTGCCCAAATATTACCCCAGTTTTATCCCCTGTAATAGTCCCATTAGACCCCATACCTGAACCTGTCCCAGTTAGCCAAACTGCCTCAGCCTCCTCAGCTCCTGGCCGCAAAGGTAGACCTGCGCGCAATCTTGCCTAGATTGTTAAAAACAATCATGGTGCCTCTTTGGCCCCACCAAATCATGCTCTCCCTCCAGCCCCTTCAGCTCCTAAGTTAACTGTTGTTGCCCCTCGTAGGCAAGTTTTTGTGTCTCGACTTTCGTCGGACACCACCTCTGAGTCATTGGCAGCCTATATTGCTGGCAAATCTTCTGCTAGGGTGTCAATTACCAAATTTAATTTCTCCACTCCTCGTGAAATATCATCTTTCAAAATAAATGTTTCACATGATATGTTCCCAATCATTTGTGATCCCAAATTTTGGCCTCCACATATGATTGTCCACGAGTTCAAGCCAAAAACGCGTAACCAGCCTGTCACCCTTCCAGTCCCTTCAATACAGGGTACCATTTCTGCCCCAAAAAACTAACTTCTTCTTCTGACCAAGTCTTTATTCATTATCAGAATGTCAGAGGTCTTATTTCAAAACTTAAAAATCTGTTCATGGCCAGCACTTCTTTCGATTCGGATATAATCGCATTTTCAGAAACATGGTTAAACTCAACCATATCTGACTTTGAGGTTTTTTCGAATAATTTTATTTTGCATAGAAATGATTGGCCGACTCGAGGTGGTGGGGTATATATTGCCGTTAAAGAAACTCTCCAGTCAGAACTTTTCTGTTTTAATACGCCTACTGACGCTGAGATTGTCTCAGTCAAGGTGTTTTTCCTACACGGAATATTTATATTTCATGCTCTTATGTTCCTCCTTCTTCTGATATTCAAGTTTATATGAAACATATTTCTTGTATTAAAGAAGTTTCTTCACACGTGCGTGATAATGACCTATTTAGAGTGTTGGGTGATTTTAATTTGCCGAACATCTCTTGGTCACTTTTCACTGCCGAAAATTATCTAGTGCCCTCAGCACAGCATGACTTTATAGATTGCATGCTTGACCTTTCGTTGTTTCAAATCAATTCAATTTCTAATCATTTGAATAGAACACTTGATCTTGTATTTGTTAACGACTACCTTATTTCTAATGTGTCTAGGTCCCCTCCTTTATCTCTTCCTGAGGATGTATATTTTTTTATAACACCCTAAACTCCCTCTTAGATATGTGCATTCACAAGTCAATTCCTTTGACTACCGCTTCAAAGCCACCTTGGTTTACTCCCAGATTAACGAATCTAAAAAATATTAATTCTAAATATTTTAAAAAGTTTAAAAAGTCTGGTTTGTGTACTGACTTGACTAAATATTCCATAGCCAAGTCGAACTTCTTTCTTCTGAATTCTCAATGCTATGAGAATTATCTAACTCGTTGCAAAAGGCAATTTGCCCTAAATCCAAGACAGTTTTAAAATTTTGTAAACTCGAAGCGTAAATCTTCAAGTTTGCCATCTTCTTTTTCTCTCGGGATTGATAAAGCTAGCAATGACTCCGATTCTGCTAACCTATTTGCTCATTTTTTTCAATCAACTTACCTTTCAGTCTGTCCTTATAATAATTCTTACCCTTATAATATTACTTCCTCTAGTTCTATACCTCCCCCTATTATTTCCCATTCCTCTCTCCTTTTAGCTTTAAATTCTTGCTGTAGTTCTTCCCTTGTTTATCCATTGCTAAAGCTTTTTAATCTATCCCTTGAATCTTCTGTCTTTCCATCTCTTTGAAAAGAATCTTATATCATTCCTCTCCACAAGAAAGGTGGAAAGTCTGATATACTAAATTACAGGGGCATTGCAAAACTGTCCGCTATTCCTAAATTATTTGAAAAAATAATCTCTTCGAATTTGCAGCATTTCTGCAAATCAGTTGTTTCCCCTGTTCAACATGGATTCGTAAAGAATCGGTCTACTATGACCAATCTGCTTGAGTTTACTTCCTTGGTAAATGATGCTTTCCTTTCGAAAATGCAAACTGATGTCATTTACACTGACTTCAGTAAGGCGTTTGACTCCGTGCACCATGACATTTTACTTTTAAAACTTGACCGAATAGGTTTTCCTCCGTCTCTTTTGCTGTGGATTAATTCTTATTTAAAAGGTAGGACCCAAAGAGTAATGCTGCGGCTGACTACCTCTAAACAGGTTCACGTTACTTCTGGTGTTCCTCAAGGTAGTCATCTTGGACCTTTACTCTTTTTATAAATGATCTTCCTTCTGTTATATCCCATGCCATGTATGCGGACGACGTGAAACTTATTCTATCATACACCAATCCCCTACATCATTCTCCGCTTCAAGACGATTTGAACGCTATGCAACTTTGGTGTTCGGCCAATCAATTGCATCTGAATTGTTCAAAGTGTATGTTTATGACATTTAATCGTACTACACCTTATCTTGTCAGTTATACAATCGACAATACCCTATTGCAACGTATACTAACAGTTAGGTGTTCTTTTTGATTCTTAACTCTGTTTCAATCTTCATATAGATACCATCCTTAATGAGGCAAAATGTGTACTTGGATTCATTAAACGATGGTCTAAAGAGTTAAACGATCCTTTTATAACGAAACTTCTGTACAGCTCTCTTGTTCGCCCTATCCTTGAATACTGCTCTTGCGTCTGGTCTCCGCAGTATAACAATAGCCAGGATCGTATTGAATCTGTTCAGAAGCAATTTCTGCTTTTTGCTTAACGAGGTTTGAATTGGGACCCTAATCTTCGGTTGCCATCCTATTCCAGCAGGCTGCTTCTTCTTAATCTTCCGTCGTTAACCAACCGTAGGACAGTTCTCGGTGTTGTCTTTCTACATAAGTTGGTTGTTGGCGAAATAGATTCTCCTATTCTGTTAGGGCGTCTTCAATTCTTTGTTCCGGCTAGACCAACCAGAAATTACCGCTCCTTATTCCTATCGACGTGCACAACAGACTACGCTATGCACAATTCTTTTCGCGTGCTATGTAAAAATTTCAATAGTTTGCATCACGTTTTCTCTACCGAACTTTCTCTACCCCTAATAAAATCGTTGCGTTCAGGATACCTTCGGGAAGTCACTGTCCATTCCCAGCTATGAGCAGGGGCATGGCTAGCCGGACTGGCTGTATCTTTTCCCCCACCGGGTTGGTGATTTCCCATTCTTTCCCAATACTATCACTTTATTCTATCTTATTAACACTCTGTATATCTAGTATACAGTTCTATACTTTAATAAAAATCTTCCTCCTTTCTTTTCTCTTATTTATGGTATATTCTTAAATAATATAGCAAATTAACATTTTTTTAATGTTACGTAAAAACACTTTTTCCTAATTACACCCTTCTTGGCTCTTATAGCGTCACTGACAAAATTAGCTGTGAAAAGGGGCACAGCTGGCCGGACGGGCAAATAAAACACCTCCATCGGTCGGTGATGCTATTTGAAATTTGTGTTCTCTATCTAGGCTTTTAGAATTTAATTTTTTAATTGTATTTATAATGTGTTGAATAATTGGAAGACCCTCGTTTTATCGACCACATATAAATAAATAAATAAATAAATAAATAAAAAAAAAAGGATTTGTATAAGGAAGGAGAGATGAAGGGGACATAATAGGAGCCTAAATATATAAGTTCGACTTAGCTGTAGAATATTCAGCCAGGTCTGTACACGAACCAGACCTATTAAACTTTTTAAATTATTCAGATTTTATATTTTTTAGATTTGATAATCTGGCAGTAAACCAAGGTGGTTTTGAAGAAGTAGTCGAAGGAATTGACTTGGGAATACACATATCTAAGAGGGAGTTGAGGGTGTTATAAAAAAAGTTAAAAGCAGTATGCATATCAACAGAGTCATTGATTCAGCAATGAATAATTTGCTTTGCGAAAGCAACGGCGGGGCTTATTGGCTGTTGAGAACGAAATGAGAGGATTACAATTGAACATTGCAACCTCTAAAGTAGGATGATATACATCCTCAGGAAAAGATAAAGGAAGAGAACCTAGACACATTACAAATAAGGTAGTCGTTAACAAATTGTAAAGTAGTAACTTGGCCGGGGTGGTAAAACTCAATCTCACCAGGTTCTCTCTACAAGAAATTTGTAGTTTGCCGAGACATAAAGCTGAAAAGGGACTTTAGAGAACTGTTAGGAAGACTCCGCCACAGAGGGATTTATATCTTTGGGAAGAGGGAAGGGAATCGCCGGGCTCACTCCGCTGCAGTTAGGTTAGGGTAGATCAGCGTGATGGGTGCTGCTGGGATCACTCCTCCGCAGAATAAAAAGCCTACAAAACACACACAATCGCTATACGGTCTATGCCGCCACTTGTACAAAACAATGTAAACATCGATCAACTTCGTGGATTATAATTCGCACTTTATTTATTCGACTTTCCCTGCTGCACCGTCACTTCCTATTTCTTTCTAACCTCGCGGCTACCTCGCGTTTCCCCTAAATCTTGTCCGTCGTCGCACGCGCACGTCTTGTACTTATTTTCGCTGAATTCGAAGTGAACTTGCTGCTCAGCTTCTCACAATCCTTTTTCGCCCTTTTCACTCTCCGGCGAAAACTCTCGCGCAAGCATTCGCTTTCTTCTACTCCTACTGTTAACGTTTTAAGAGTCAGAGTTGCTTATGATTAAATTTACATTATAATTGGCTCCTCTTAATTCCTAATAAATCCACTCCTTTCTATCCTTAAAGATTAGTTTTCTATTTCATATTTCAGCTTAATTTTTTTGGCACTTATTCTATGATTATTTATGATTATATTATTGTGACGAATTTTGCGACCCGGTAGGGGCCGTCAAACTTCGTCGCTAACTTCGCCGCAAATCCGTCTGCGGCCTTCGATAGCTGATGCTGACGTAGCCACACCTGCACCACATTGATCTTTGGTCGCCATTCTCTTCGACGCAAGTTAGAGTGCCTCCCCTGGTTCTGGGAAGTACGCTGCAGGTTGTGACGAATGATGTTGAACACCTCTCTCAACCGACCGGCCTTTTTCCCTGGCGTTTGCTGAACAGTGGTGGATCCGGGCGTAACCTCGTCGTATAAGGCAGCGGGTGAGACGAGGTTGCGTCGCACACTAGTGTTCACTGCCAACGCTATCTCGGGCAGAATCTTGTCCCAAAGTTCGATGTTTTTCGATGAGCAGGGCGATCATTAGTGTTCACTGTCCAATGCTATCCGCTCGGGCAGAATCTTGTCCCGAGGGCAATGCGGTGCTGATGTATTGCACCTCTACGCCGATCGACATCAGGTAAGCCTTAAATGTCCGACTTGTAAACTGCACTCCGTTGTTGCATACAAACTTTCGAGGGGTCCGTGCGGATTCCTTCGCCACTCACCACGTGCCCCAAATACACCAGCTCCTTCCGGTAGAATCGAAATTTTTTTCTGTTTAGTCTCAGGTTCGCTTCCCTAAGTCTTTGGAACACTTCTTCAGATTAGCCACGTGCTTTTCCTTGGTCGCACCTATGACGATGATGTCGTCCAGGTAGGCGAAAGCGTGGGGATCCATTTCCGACCCTATCACCGAATCAAATGCCCTCTGGAACGTGGCGCACACCGAGTGCAGACCGAAGGGCATCACCTTCCACTGGTATAGCCCCCGGCCTGTGACTGTGAACGCGGTATACTGCAGCTCCCTTCCTCCATGGATATCTGCCAATATCCATGCTTCAGATACAGCGTCGATATATAGCGTGCGAGCCGCAGGCGCTTTAAAATGTGGTTTATCGGGGGTACTGGATATGCGTACGGAATCGAATGTGCGCTCATCTGCCGATAGTCGATGCACATTCGGCATTCTCCGGTCTTCTTTTTCACTAGTACAATCAGTACAATCGCACTGTACGGGCTTCGGGACGGCTCGACAGCTCCCGTCCGAAGTAATTTCTGTACCTGTTGTCGATGACTCTCTGCATCGCTGGGTTCCTCGGGTAGTACCTCAGCTTGATGGGCTCGTTGTCCTTCATTGCGATCCGAAGGCTAGCTATGTGGGACACGCCTTGCAGCCCCTCGAATCGCTCCACTTCCGCCTGTAGAAGCTCCTGCAGACTCGGCTCCAGACCTGCCGGCCAGACGTCCTCCCCGTTGGGACTCCCCTCTACAGGCCCTTCACCACTGCCTGCCTCGTGACTGGCTCCCGCGGCTGTATTCTCCCCTGCGACTAGTTTTCCCGCTAGTACGATTTCTTGCGAGGCGTGAGGTTGATTCTCCTGACCGTATGAAACAGCCACCGTCCCCAGCTTCACGCTCATAGGTGCTGTTCTACCCGTGGGCCCCGGATCCATACCTCTGCTGACTTCCGTAGTCATCTGCCCTTCTACCCTACGCCCTGTCGAGTCCTCTTTACGGTTTTGCTTCTGATCCTTTCCTGGCACTCTACCACCCTGGACCCCTCTTCATCGTCCGACATCACCCTGGACATACCTCGATCATTCGATCGCGCCTCCGGGATTCTCTCCGCGGGACGAACCGCCACCCCCTGCCGAATCCCTAACCATGCCTCCGGGAACGGCTCCACAGGGCAGCCAGTCGCCCCTTTCCTAATTTGCCGTCTCTCCGGCGTCCCTAGCGTCATCTCGCTGTCCCCGCAACGAAAAGTCGTACCTATCGCCCGCAGAAAGTCCATACCTAGGATCACTTGATCTAGCATAGACGTCATGATTAGTAACGGCACGTCGATTGTACGTCCCGCTAAACTGATTTTCGCATGCACCATCCGTGCGACATCTAGCCCCAAACCGTCAGCTAGCCGTATCCTAGTTTGCATCTCCCTAATCTCCACGACCTTTGACACCTTCGCCGCGCAGGCCCCACTAAAGAAAGACCTGGTAGCACCGGTGTCGATCGTCGCTGCGTATTCCTCCTCGCCGATTCTGACCGTCGCGACGACACGACCCCTCTCGACTCACAAGATCTTTACTGGTTCCGGGCTCAATGACATCGCTGCCCATCCGATCCCGGTCCGGATGGTGCCGCTGCCCGTTTCCCTGATCCGGTCGTCTACAGCATTCGTGGCTGCTCACTCCTCTGGTTCCGCATTGCATACAGAAGACCGCCTGAGGGTTGGGACATTCCCTCCCAAAATGCCCCTCTCGCCCGCATCGAAAGCATATCGGGCGTCGCCTGGCTGTCCCTCCAGATTTCCGACCAATCATCCTGTTGGCAGCCTCCTCTCTCGGTGCCGGTAGTGCCCCTGGAACCACCCCACTGAGAGCCACCCCGCCGACTAGCGAAGAAGCTACTCTGAACGGGTTGTTTATGCCGTCGCCTAGATACGTGCCCATGCTATTCCCTAGCCGAGATCGCGAACCAGATGGGTAATGTTAACCCTGCTGTTTTATCCCTTCGTATTCGACGGCAAGCTGTATGAGCTTCGACAACGATGAGAAATCGTGTCTCCACACATACAATTTATATTATGGGGCTGCGTTGACCTACTTAGTTTCCTCTCCGGGCTGTAGCCAGCGTGGTGCATCAATGCCCTTATGATCATCACATACTGCTTGAAACCTTCGCCATCTCGCTGACGACGAACCCGGATTTCGTCTTCTAACAATTCAATCCCACCAAGAAAACATTCTATGACACGCCCCTAAGCCCGCTCGTCATGAACCAGCGATCTGCTTAGCCGATCCTGACCTCATTCATCGCCCTGGGTAACCTGTCTGGGTCGATGTCGTATGACAGGGCCTCGATGGCCTCCACGAAGGACAATGGTTCAGTCTGTCCATCGAATCGTATACCCCACTTCCTGACTTGTTCTGGTGCGATGCAGTGTCCCCTCAATTCCGATGGTAAGCGAGTCGGTGTTGATGGGAACCCCAGCAACACGAGATGTCACCGATTCTTTTACCATATCACCCGCATCACGGATCTTATGGCAGGAGTGCACAGACGTGGGCCGGAATCTGATTCCGATTTCGACCGCCGATCCCATTCGACGGTGTCGGGTTCGGGCTGGGCTTTCTGCTCGGGAGTCCGGGTGTATTTGGCATCTAGCTCGGCTAGCCGAGCCCATACTTTGGCCGAGTGCGAACCCCCGGAGACGAAACTTGCCAACCGGCGACGCAAATCTGCGACCCGCCCTAGGTCGCTCAACCCGAACTCGCGAGTGATTCCAGGTCCTCCTTTCGTCGCAAGTGGACCCAACGCACGCCCACCCCTCGATCCTGACACTCATTCGCTTCCATCCTTTCGTATCACCTCTTATCTTTGTTGAACTTATGACAGAGCTTCGAGTTTCGTTTCCTTATCTGGGTTGCATTTCTGTCTCCACAAGCTAGCCTGTCGTTATTGCTCGCCTGGTTCCAATTATTTTATTTTAACTATTTTTATTTTGATTTTATTTTTATTTTTTATAAATTTTATTATTTCTAGTTTATAATTAATTTTATTTTTAGTAATTTTATTTTTTTTTAATTAGTTTTATTATTGTTATTCTTATTTCATTTTATTTCATACCGAGCCGCAAAACAAGTCACTACGCACTTTAGTTGACCACCCTAAAAAGTGACGCTGCGTACTGGCCTCACTCTACAGTACCTTTTCGCTGCACTGGTTGACTCTCTCATCGTGGTATCATGTTCACTCTCATGGGCCACTCTCACTTTATCCCTTTTTTGTACACCAAAGAAACCCAAAAAGAACTTAAGCGCACTTGTCTCGTCCCAGTTCACTTGCACTTTTGCTTGTTCACATTTTTTTGTTTTTTGTTCTCCTTTTTTTGGCTGTTGTTGTATTTAAAAGAAAAACTCCGCCTTTTATAAGGCAACGTTCACTTATGCTGACGCCGTTGTCACTTTGCAGTTTTCACAATTTCCACAATTTTAGGCCACGTTAATGCCACGCCCCTTTATGCCTAGGGTCCCTGCTCGGGCGCCACTTGTAAAGTAGTAACTTGGCCGGGGTGGTAAAACTCAATCTTACCAGGTTCACTCTACAAGAAATTTTTAGTTGCCGAGACGTAAAGCTGAAAAGAGGGGCTTAGAGAACTGTCGTGAAGACTCCGCCACAGAGGGAATTATATCTTTGGGAAGAGGGAAGGGAACCGCCGGGCGTGATGGGTGCTGCTGGGATCAATCCGCCGCAGAATAAAAAGCCTACAAAACACACACAATCGCTATGCGGCCTATGCCGCCACTTGTACAAAACAATGTAAACACCGATCAACTTCGTGGGTTATAATTCGCACTTTATTTATTCGACTTTCCCTGCTGCCCCGTCACTTCTTATTTCTTTCTAACCTCTCGGCTACCTCGTGTTTCCCCTAAATCTTATCCGTCGTCGCACGCGCACTTCTTGTACTTACTTTCCCTGAATTCAAAGTGATCTTCCTGCTCAGCTTCAGCTTCTCACAACTCTTTTTCGCCCTTTTCGCTCTCCGGCGAAAACTCTCACGCAAGCATTCGCTTTCTTCTACTCCTACTGTTAACGTTTTAAGAGTCAGAGTTGCTTATGATTAAATTTACATTATAATTGGCTCCTCTTAATTCCTAACAAATCCACTCCTTTCTATCCTTAAAGATTAGTTCTCTATTTCATATTTCAGCTTCATTTTTTTGGCACTTATTCTATGATTATTGATTATATTATTTGTGGGTCTATTGTGAGTTAGAGTGCCTCCATTGATAAGGTGATGCACTCAACCCAATGTGCGCAAATATCAGCAGCAGCAGCAGCAACAGCAGCAACATCAACATCGGCAGCAGCATCGGCAACAGCATCGGCAGCAGCATCAGCAGAAGCAACAACAGCAGCAACAGCAACAGCAGCAGCAACAACATCAACATCAGCATCGGCAGCAGCATCAGCAGAAGCATCAGCAATCAACAACGTCAACAACAACAATCTACAGCTCTATATACACTAGCTTAAACACTCCCTCATATGACATATTGTAATAAAAAAAGGAAACATTAGTTTCTTGGATTACTATCCAGCCAGTACCAATGTTTCTTCTTCTTTTTCTTTCCAAGAGAAAGGAAAAGATACCGTTCTATCTAGTGTGAGAGAGAATGACACAGGACCAATAATCCTATTCATTACAATTCACACAATATCAACAAAAACACACACGCTATCACGTGTGCGCACACGCCTACATTGCACATTGTGAGCGTGCGCACCGCTCTTGAATCGTCTTCCCGAAATTTAAAAAATTAAAAAATTCTTTTAAATATATATCAAAAATACAAAGAGTTCGCACAATCCCTCTAAAATTCTTCATAAACCTCTCTCTCACACTTAAAAACGCATAACTCATGCCAACTACCTGCTGGCTTATGGTAAACAAGTTTACCGACGCCGCACCTTCCCCCATTTATATATTACATCCACATACAAACATTGTACCATACACACGCTCCCTAGTCAAACCGAATCTAATTCAAAGCATTTGCTTATTGTCTTAAGGTAAAAACATAAACCATACAATGCCCACTAACAACATTCAACACTTTTAACATTTAAAATGTTTATAATGTTTATCTATATCTCAAGTAATATGTATCAATAAATAAATTTCTGGTCTGAGAAGAGGGGACTGAGCGCATTCACGTTCCCAATTGGGAGCGGGCGACCGGATGAGTGAGTGCGTCAGAGCGAACAAGTGGCCATCGTGCTGAAGTCGGACCAAGAACAAGGACTCGGACTTGCACTCGGACCCGGACCCAGATCGTCTCTCTATCTCTCTGTCTATCCCGCTCGCATGCTCGGCTTGCTCGGCTCCATTGCCCGCTCCCAGCAACCAATCACTCAATCCCCGATTCCCATTATCATGAAGCCACTTGCACACAAAGGACTTGTTTTTTCTTAGCCTTAAAAGCGCACGGACGCGTATCGGAACTGTAAATTTTTAATTGAGAAAGTAAAAGTAAATTATATTTTGAGACTCTGACAATTGTGAAATAGTTAAATAGTGAAATTGTGAAATAGTGCGTCTAGTGGAGATGAGAGTATAAGGGCTGAGAATAGATTGAGGGGAGAAAATTTAACACGTGCCCTAGCCTATTTACTTATATACATAGGTATGTGTGCGACACATATGGCATATATATTGCGTACGTGTATGTGTTCGGTTGTGCAGTCTCCAGCACATTCCATTCTTCTTTCTCCTCCTTTGTTCTAACATGCCGCATGAGTGCATGCATAAGTATATACGCTTGCTTTTATAGCATGCCTGAGTGCACATATGTGCGGCTAAACTCTCTGCCTTCGCTTTTTTCCGCCACCAACTCCTTTCAAAACGTCATTTCGAACGACATTGACACTTACCCGCACCTAACCTAAAAAACTACTTAACTAATCAACGACTAAAACTAACATAACCTACCATCATCATGCTCACATATTTTTCATTCAATTCTCTGCAAAAATTAAAATTAAAATCACTCCATCATCACACCGGGTATAACCCGGCCTTGCCCGGGCACGTATGTTATAAAATCAATGTTCTCACAAATATTTGATATGATTTTGAAACTGATCGGATGGTAAACAAAAAACTTTCTTACAACCGTTTTCCGCCAATTTACCACTGTTGCGAGTGGAATTTCCCAAATCGCTGAAACACGTATTCATTACATTCTTATGTAGAGCTTTGAAAATAAGTTTGAAGCAAATCGGACACAATTTAAAATTCGCACAAAAAATCTTTGAGTCGCATTCCACCCGAAAAAGTTTGGATTCTGCGAAAAGTGTGAAACACGTCTCAAATGAATTTTCTTATAGATCTTTGGAAACGAATTTGAGCGCCAAACGTCACCCACCAAATCTTTGACCTCCATTTCCACCAAGGAGGAACGTATTTTTCGAAAAGTGTGAAACACCCCTCAAATGAATTTGAACAAAGATCTTTGAAAATAAGTTTGGGGCCGATCGGATGGTAAACAAAAAACTTTTATACAACCGTTTTCCGCAAATTTACCATTGTTGCGGGTGGAATTTTCCAAATCGCTGAAATACGTATTTATTAAGTTCTTATGTAGAGCTTTTGAAAATTAGTTTGAAGCAAATCGGACACAACTTAAAGCTTCTCCCAAAAAATCTTTAAATCGCATTCCCTCCGAAGAAGTTTGAATTTTGCGAAAAGTGTGAAACACGTATCAAATGATTTTTCTTATAGATCTCTGGAAATGAATTTGAGCGCGAAACGTCATCCACCAAATTTTTGGCCTGCATTTCCACCAAGGAGGAACGGAATTTTTCTAAAAGTGTGAAACACCCCTCAAATGAATTTGAACAAAGATCTTTGAAAATAAGTTTGAGGCCGATCGTATGGTAAACAAATAAGTTACATTCAAACGTTTTTCGCAATTTTGCCACACTTGCGGGTGGAGTTTCCCGAAACCCCGTCTTAACGTGCACCTACATCACAAAAGGTAGCTACAGTGAAAATTTCAGCTTCCTAGCTCTTACGGTTTGGGCTGTGCGTTGATCACCAATCAGTCAGTCAGGACAGACAATAATCATAACTATATCAACACAAAAACACAAGTATCTAATTCAACAAAAACAAAAAGGGACACACAAGGTATTTAATTACAAGGTTGTACATATATACTTTTCTTTCCCCTCAATTGGTTTAACTAAGCAACTGACCCAACTTAATCACCAACCAGCAAGTGAAAATATATATATGTGCATGTGTGTGTTAAATTTGTGCTGCGCATGACAGTAACTGTTGCGCAACTAGCTTTCTAATATACATCTCACGCATTCACATATATGTACTCACACGCTCACTTGCACAAATACATTAATACCCATCACTTCTGCTAAAAACTGACAAAACATATTGTACACATCCCACGCAATCGGAGACACATCAATCAATGCGAGAGAAACTTTCACATATCCAGGACACACTTCTTTTTTAGTGTATGCTAGGAGCTTGCTTTTCCTTTTACCTGGAATCTCGTTGTGCCCTATTTAAGACAGCAACCAAAATATTAACAAATTTTGTTGGAAAAGAAAGAAAAAGGACCTGCGAAGCTTTACGCAAAAGGGGGACCTGCCACACACACAGACACTCATTGTCCCAGCTCGTCTCTTTTTCTTCCACTCCCATAAACTTCTTAACATTATCATAACACATTTCTTCATATCTATATATATTTATTTACATTTCTTTATTATATTTCTATATTATATTTCTTTATAAATTATTCATATCAATAATATTATTTATTACACAGCTGAAAAAAGGAATATATGCGGTGTGACATCGTCTTTCAACATTTAAACCTACAATTTAAAACTTTAAATAAGAACTTTCACCCCTCCTTGACCAGGTGTGCTGTCCCTAAGAACCAAGGTGATATCCTCAGCTGGAAGAAATAATAATAAATAATAATAATAAGTAAATTTCTTTCATAATTCAGGCGTGTGGTCGCCAGTCCAAATAATAATAATAATTTCAAATAAAAACAAATACTTACATGTATTTAGAAAACAGGATGTGCCGTCACCATTTGTCACCTTCTTGCCTATACATAGAACTAGAATTAACAATAATACATTTTCATATAAACTGCTATTATCCAAATATTGGCGTGCCGCCGCTAATATACATATTTATACTCAAAACACTTGCATTGCCGTCGTTAAATACAATTAACAAAGTCACAATTAAATCTTTGTGCTTTGTGTGCGTGCCAGCTCTAAAAAATCTGAAAAAAACAAAACCTTACTAATCCGTCATTAAGTAGAATTATCATGTGGACGTGTCGTCGCCAAACAATAATTAATAATAATATTTATTTACTTAAACACTTATTCTATCAATTACTTTGACGTGCCGTCGGCATTTCACTCTTTCGGATTTTTTTATCAATTTTATTCACTACATATACACAAATATTCTAAACGAAAATGTCACAACCAAAATCCTCTACATCTTCTGGGCCGGCTTTATCGCCAGGCCTGATCTCAGATCTATCTATGTTGCTATCGCCGATGTCGTTGCCCAAGTCAACAAAAGCTTTGCTAATCGCATCAGACTTGATGGCGCCAACATCAACGGCAACATCATTTGCAGGAACAATGACTCTGCCATCGGCCCCTGCACCCCCTGCCAGTACACCGGCTTCAATATTGCATGCCAGGCAGACGCTAGAGGGACAGCCATCTAGATTGAGAACAAGCAAGAGCGGTGCGAACGAGACGAATATAACGCACGCTGCCACACCAGCAACAACTCTGTCATTCGCGGCGAATTCGAATTCGTCCGTCATCATTCATCAAAACAATAATAATAACAACAGAATTCTAACAGCTGATCTGCAAGCACAGCTGGTACAATACAAAAGACTCATTGCACAGCTAGAGTCTGGCAGCTCTAATAATGTGCGAACACATTTAACAAATGTACGCAATATTGCTGGCCATGCCAACTATAATCACAACATCAATAATAACAATTGTTCACACAAGAAGTGTATCCGACATTCGCCATCCAACCGCCATGTAACTCCGGAACCAGTACATGGAACATGTACTGAAATTTCACCACACTTATACTAATACACTTGTATGTACTCTTGTAATGTACTCTGAAAAAATAGAACAGATGAAAATAACCTTCAAGCGAACAAAACGTGTTTTTCTTTCAAACCTGAGTTAAATTTGTGCAGAGCAGAAACGCTCCCCCAACGACAATTCATTTTGTAAAAGTTCACCTAGAAGCCCTGCGGACGCCCTACTACATCATTTGGTCCTTCGAGCCGGATACTTCTACAACATTTGGTATATCCAGTTCGCCCCAGCAAGCATTGGTGGATCTGCAAGAAAAGGTTCCAGGAACAGCTATTAATTCAAACAAGATAAGTAGCAGTGCACCTACCTCAACTTGTCCATTGCCAAATTTCCGGCAACTCCAGTTAATTAATTCTTTTGTGTGTCTGAACATATTTTTTCGCTTCACATTGTCCGTGGTTAAAGCGAGGG
>JAWNOR010000274.1:447500-496541 GCA_035045885.1 Drosophila borealis | reverse complement strand
GGCATCAAAAAAATGAAAATCTAACACGTGCGCACACACACAAGCACATGCTCCCAGCACACGCACACATGTGTTTTGTTTACTTGCCCATATATCTAACACACGTCGCTCGCAATGAATATTGGCAACAACAACAGCACGTGACTAACTCTATACAGCCAGGTATCCGCATAGTTCTTATTTTCTTTGATTGTTTTACACATATTTTAAGATATATGCTTATATTTTCTTCATTGTGCAAATGATGCAAGAAAATATAAGAAACAAATGGAAGAACAAATAAATGCCAGTGGATTATGGGTTAACAATGGGGTAAATAGTCTACAAACCGGGAGAATTACAATGAAACTCAAAATCGTTTTTAAGCATACCTCAAAGTGAATTATTTAGGAAAAAATATACCTTACCTGACAATCAATATGCATGCCACGTAAATAAATTATTGGACAGCATACTTTCAGGATGAATTAGAAAGTATATATCCTAAATCCTCGACAATAAAATACCACACAAGTCGTTTATTTTACAGCATACTTTCAGGTTGAGCGTTGAAAGCAAAGGCACAAACCTTACCTAACCTGATATTAATAAAAGTACCACGCGAATTGATTAGTGCGCAGTCTCAATAGCAAAGGCACAAACCTTACCTGATATAATTATAAGTACCACGCGAAACGGTTACCGCATGTAATCAAAAGCAAAGGTACAAACCAATCAAAATCTATAAAAGTACCACGCAAATCAATTATTGCGCAGCCTACTTTCAGGATGAGTAGTATAAGAAGAGCGCTAACTATTGATTACAAATCAATTAAAAATACACATACTCTTAGGCTAAATTGTTAAAGCAACTCTGCTCAAAATTCGTATAAATATAAAGCATAGTTTTAGGATGAGCCCAATTACTTAACAGAAATAACACTGTCAAGGCAAGGCAATGTCCTTGTTGCATTACATAATTAAACGGGCTAACCAAAGAAATTAACGCTTATAATTTAGAAACTATTTCGGACGTTTTGGACGGTCGTCGGGCAGCTTCGGCTCCTTGCAAGGACTCCAGAGGAACTCTTCTTCTTCGGCCGAGTTATGGTTGTGTGTGGACAAATGGCCAATCGATTGACTTGCAAGGACATAAAATATAAGGATTAGATGGCTAAACAATTTTTATAATTTTTTACAATTTTTGTTCGAGCACGTGTCCTGGGGCCTGGCAAAAGGACATCGCGACAGTTGTTCATCTTTTACATCCTAGGCAACTGCAATTTAAAGCTCTGCAAGAGAAGTTGATTCTTTTGTTGTTTTCCATTTTTCCCAATCAGTAAAAGACGCAGTTCAAGTTTAGCTCAAATCAAAGTTTTTAATTTGCAACAAAAAGGAAAAAGAAAAACGAAAAAAGAAAGAAAAAATGTTTGTGTGTGTTTGAAAGGAGTTTGTCGTCCTGCGTCGAGCCTCAGATATTCTCGCACTCAAGTAAATACTCTGAATACATATTTTAGTTCTTGGCGAGATTCGACTCGGACGTATAACGTTTCCATATTTGTTTTTCAATCTTTTTTTTTATCGCGAATTCGTGTGGTCGCGTATAACGCTTCCACACAATATTTATTTTTTTTGTGTATTTTTTTCATAATCGTTCTTTCTTTTTTCGAGCTGCGTAAAACGTTCACATCCGTCAGTATTTACTTGAATACTTTTATTGTTTATACGAACCGAGCTCCAAGCATTTTATAGTATGCTTCGTGCACGGCTCACGAACATTTTACGCAATTCAAAACTACTTTTTACTCGACAATCTCCGTGCACGCAGACACGATCCACAAGATTTCGAGAACAAAAACGAACGCGGCGCCTATCGACGACGATCGAATGTGATTGTGAGAATGTGAGAATGTGAGAATGTGAGGTGTCTGTGGATGTGGATTGTGGATTATGTGGCGTGTTCTGTGTGGAACATGGAAACAGAAACGGAAACGGAAACAGAAGAAGAAGGAGAATATCAGATATATATAATGTGTATAGGATATATCATGAAAAAACATAGAGTGCTTGGGGTTAAGGCACAAACTACGAACTGAAAAGTGAGAACGGAACGAAACGGAACGGAATGGAACAGAAACTGTGAACAGTTGAAAGCGATTAAGAAAGAAAATTGGGGAAAATTGTTGAGCTCCAGGAACCAGTAAAGGAAATGCTGTAAATAGAAAATGAATTAGTTAGTAAATCAATCAAGGAATCTTCTCTTGGATCTGGCAACGCTGCTTGGCGGCAGCTAATTCACGCTCTTCGCGAATGTATGGCAACGCTTCTTGGCGAAAAGCCATTCAAAAGTCTTCTTGTATGGCAACGCCTCTTTAGCTGGCAATCCTCATGGCATCTTCATGGTAAATTACAGTATTTTTGACAGTGGAAATCTTTCGCGAATATGGCAACATTTGCTGGCTTTGAAAAGGGCGACACCTTTTGGCCATATCCATCCTTAGTTTGTATATTATTCGTATAGTCTGGCATGTCTAGAGAGCCCACAGAGTGGGGAGGGGGGCGGGGGGCGCAGCAAGCGGATGAGGAGGAGCACAGTTTGCCGAGCAGCGAGAATCAAGTTCAATTTGGACAATTATTTGAAGAGGGAGGCTTTTTGAAATCGCGCTGGCTTTTGGCATAAACAAAACAGAATGGAATGGAATGGAAAATAAGGAGAAAAATATGAAAGCTTTTGCTCCCATTTGGCGGCTGCCAGTTTCGTCTAGAGAGTGAAGCTCATCTGAAAGAACACAGCATGCGAATAGGTTAATAGCGCGATCTCCACTCGATTCGATTCGATTCGAATCGATTAAATGGGGGAGGGGGGGGGAGGGGTGGAAGACGTCACGCCGATTGCATCCGGACGAATTGCAGGTGTCCCTCCTTTCCGCCCGTTTGTCAGGCTGCCTCCTAATCCGCGCTTATTCCACTTGTTGATCATGATCGCACAATTGAGCGCCATTTTGTATTTCTTTCTTGTTGTTATCGATCTATCGAAAGCAACGCTTTTGACGATTACTCAATTGACTTGGCAAACCAACTGCGCGACTCACACGTGTCGCGAGCAATTGGTTTGCCGTTTTTTGCATTTCAATTTTATGCTCATTTCTCTTTTTTTTTTCAATTATTCTTCGTTGACGGCGCGTTCGAAAACGCGACGAAAACTCCTCACATTTTATTTTAATATTTTTTTTTTTTTTGTTTGCATGCATTTTTTTTTTTTTTTTTTTTTTTTTTTGTTAAGCTCCTGGCGCTAATTGTACAGACCACGTATAACGTGGACAACTTTTCGTTCCATTTGTAATTATTATTTGACGGGTTTATTGATTTAGTTGGGCCTTGGCAAAGGCGACGCTCTGCAATTGCCCGCAGAGAAATCGGCGTGACGTTCCGGCTCGAAGTCGAAAAAACTCACCCGGAAGCAGCTTTGAAAAAAGCATTGTACGCAACTCGGAACTCGGTAGCTCAGCTGCAAGCAATCTCTGTACATATTAAATGGCACAAATGTAATTGGGATGGAATAACAAATGGCAAATGTACATATGTATGGGGAAAATCAGGAGTTGATCGAGTCAAATCAAGGCACAAACGCAGCTCAGCTGCGATTTCAAAGCCAAAACAATTTACAACTATATTTTTTTTTTTTCTTTGAGGTTATGCTACGGCAACTGTTCTGTGCTCCGTTAACGGTACATCACGATTGAAGCTGCGCCCTCTCTCTCGCTCTCGCTCTCCCGCTCTCGCTCTCCCGCTCTCGCTCTCTTTTGTGTTCTGCTTCAGCACGTTTGCAGCTGCGACTCTTAATGCATTTCAGACTTCTTTCTTTGCACTCTTCTCCCTCTTCCACTCTCTCTCTCTCTCTCACTTTCTCTTCACTCACTCTCTCTCTCTCACTTTTTCTTTTGTGTTCTGCTTCAGCACGTTTGCAGCTGCGATTTTCAGGGAATTGTAAGACTCCATGCACTGGCAACTTCTTTCTTTGCACTCTTCTCTCTCTCTCTCTTTCACTTTCTCTTTTGTGTTCTTCTTCAACACGTTTGCAGCTGCGATTTTTAATGAATTTTTTAAGCAACTTCTTTCTTTGCACTCTTCTTTCTCTCTCTTTTATGTTCTTCTTTAACACGTTTGCAGCAATTTGAGTCAACTTCTAACTTTGCACTCTTCTCTCTTCGTCTCTCTCTCTTCTATGTTCTTCTTCAACACGTTTGCAGCTGCGATTTTAAATGAATTTTTTAAACAACTTCTTTGCACTCTTCTCCCTCTTCCACTCTCTCTCTCTCTCTCTCTCTCTCTCTCTCTCTCACACTTTCGCATTCAAGTTCTGCTTCAGCACGTTTGCAGCTGCGATTTTTAATGCACTTTATACAACTTCTTTTTTTGCACTCTTCTCTCTCTCTCTCTTTTATGTTCTTTAACACGTTTGCAGCAATTTGAGTCAACTTCTAACTTTGCACTCTTCTCTCTTCTGTTCTTCTTCATCATGCTTGCAGCTGCAATTTTTATAGAATTTCAGCACTGGCAACTTCTCGCTTTGCACTCTTCTCTCTCTCTCTCTCTCGCGCTCTCTCCACTCTTCTTTGGCTCTCTGCCTGCGCCTCGTTGTGACAGTCGCCGAAGCGACACGGCCTAAACGAAAAAAGAAAGAAGGAAGAAAACGAACTAAAGGAATTTTACTCTAGCTAAACGGACTGTGGATCGGACAATCGGCAATGTTGCTGCACAATATTCGGACGTAGTCGTGCCGAAGTTAAATGCGGCTTGATGGATTTCTCATGCTTGAATTACGATGACACTTTGCGGTTACTTATGCGTTTTTACTATTTGATCGGATACGTTGGTTAACACGGCACAAATGGCCGCCATTTTGTTAGACACACATGTGTATGTATACACATACATATTTATTTGTATTTTTGAGTGCGAGTCGTGGCTCGGCTGGCTTTTCGTTAGGGAAGCGCCCGCAAGGCGGCCTGGCGCCGAGCTGTGCGAATGCCTCGGCTGCGCCTGTGCTGGCGGGGGCGGTGGGCGGCTAGGGGGGGTACTCGACCCGTTAGTTATGCATGTATACGCACACTTCGCAGCGTGCGCAACTGTATTTTTGTTGTTTATGTGCTTTGTATTGCTTTCACGTTCTATTCGATTGCAAATCGGTTTGTTGGTCTCAGCTCTTGCGGCCGTCGTCCCGCTCTCTCTCTCGGTCTCTCTCTGTGACGCTCGCTGGGGGCGGGTACGCGACGAGCGAGACGGACATATGTGTACTGTGTGTGTGTGCGGTGTTCGAGAGGAACGCGCTCTCTGTGCTCTTTGCTCATATCGCCATCTCACTCGCAGCCGTGTAATGCCGCGCACAGTCGCGATAGAAGTATGTGGTTACGCTTCGTCTCGTATCTCGTGTGTTTGCGGCACCAAACCGAAGCGATTCGATGTTCATTCGTTGTTCCATTTGTCCGGCTCGCCGGGCGCGCCATTCCCACCAAGAGCGTGCCTACTTCTATCCCCTCCCCCCCTTCGGTCTGGGCACCCGCCCGCAAGAGCTGAGTGTGATTGATCTGAGCCCGCAGCAGCCGCACACGCCCCGCACGCGCCTCCACCCCCCCACTCTCTCTCTCTCGAGGAGGAGGAACAGTTGCTCCTTCCCCCATTGGAAAGCGGGGTGGGGGAAGAGGCACCACAAGCCCCAAACCGAGACATACTCACCCGCGGCACCCGCGCCTTGGTTTGCTTTAATGCATCTTTGAGCGCTTTTTCAGCTTTTGCGTTTATCGGCTTGATGGACACGATTGATGGATACGATGACACATGTCCGGAACGGATGAGCCTGGCACGGATTGGATGTACATCGAATATTGCGCACTTTGCAGCTGGCAAACGACGACCTGGCGCAGATCTGGGTACAGTTGCGCCGCGAAAAAACAAGAAAAACAGAACAAAATATCAATCTGGAAGAACTCGGACAGAAACAGCGAAAAACAAAAGAAAATTGCACTTGCAAATTGAATAAATGAAAAATTATTTTTTGCACTTTTTTTTCTTTGCTAAACTCTATGTAGTTGCAAATTGAGAAAATAATATTTGGAGCGAAGACCGTGTCGCTGGCTGCAGAGTTCTCACTCGACTGTGCCCGAGGTTCTGTCGATGGCAACGAGCTAGCCTCGGCCAGGATATGCCAGGTACAGCTCGTCCTCGTCCTCGTTGTCGTTGTCGTTCGGGACTCGAGCCGGCGGCTGGCAACAGGCGGCTATTTTTAGGCGCCTTGCAGCAGCTGCATGTCCTGCTTTTTCCAGATACTTCTGCGCCCCTTCCCTTCCTTTCCTTCCCTCCCTTTCCTGTATGCCTCTTCAGGTATACACACACGCGATTTCCAGGTAGCCCACCCTTTTTCTTTTTCTTCTTCATCTTCGTCTTTATGGACAGGCAAAACAGCTTCGGCTTCGGCTCTGGCAAATTTGCCCTTTGCTGTTGGCAATGCCGCAAAAAAAACTCGCCTCACTTTGCAGTTTGTTGCATAAACTCACACTCCTTCTATTTTTTTTTTCTCTTTTTTTGCAATTTATAAATGCTGCCATTTCTCGCACGAGACACACTTTGTCTTTATTGAATAGAGAAGAACTCTGTGTTAGTTCGATTTTCTCTCTCGGGCCTCCAGCTGCACAGAAATTCACCTTTCACATTTAATCAATACACATTTTTCGCTTAACTTGGATTTTCACAACATTTTTCACTTTTTAATGTGGGCGATCGCGCGCATTGCGCACTAAACACAGCCGCAGCCAACCAGCCAAGTGCTGCCAATCACTCTGAAAACCTGCCACACGCAAACGCACTCTCTGTACGCCAGGTGGCAGCGCTGGGCATGCAGCCCTGGCAAGCTCCAGACTTGACGCGCCAAGTAACCATTTTGAATTTGAATTCGAAACGTTGTGCAAGGGAAATTGTCAAATTGTCTGTATGGGAAATTTAAATAGTTTGCAAAGGCGTAAATAAATAAAATAGTATTGCAGAGATATACGTACTTCGACTAATTGAAAAACAGTTGCAAAAATAATAACAAGAGCATAAAATAAATATAAAAAAAATTGCTTTTAACATAGACTTAATTTGACTAATTTGCAGAATGGTACAAAAATAATAACAAGAGCATGAAATAAATATAAAAAAAAGGTTGCGTGCTAAAACGTTGTGCGAGGGAAATTCAAATTGCCTTAATGCGAAATTTAAATTGTTTGCAAGGGAAATTCAAAATAGGTCTTAATGGGAACATCAATATCGTTGTGCAAGGAAATTCAAATAGTTTGCGTTTGCAAAGGAATATAACAACTTGAAGTTGAACGAATTAAATGGTATTAGAAAAACAGATGAACTTAACTTTTACATGTATTATATTAATTTGACTAATTTGAGAAATGGTACGAAAATAAATAAAGCATAAAATATATACAAAAAGGCTGCTAATTAAATCCTTTTTCGCGGGAAATTGAAATTGACTGAATGGGAAATTCAAAAAGTTTTGCGCGGGAAATTGAAATTGTCTGAATGGGAAATTTAAATAGTTAGCGCGGGAAATTCCAAAAGTCTGAATGGGAAATTTAAAAGGTTTTGCGCGGGAAATTTAAATTGTCTGAATGGGAAATTTAAATAGTTGGCGGGGGAATTTTAAATTGTGTGAATGGGAATTTAAATAGTTTGCAAAGGAATATTGAAACTTGGAGTTGTACGAATTAAAAGGTATTGCAGAGATATCATAAATATTTTAAATGCATCGAAAAAAAAGCACATTTGTAAAAACAAACATAAAACAGACTTGGCGAACACTTAGACTTAATTTGACTAAGGTGAAAAAATGGTACAAAAACAATAACAAGAGCATAAAATAAATATAAAACAAAACATGGTTGCTTAAAGCATATTCGAGAATCAGTCTCGGCTAACACAGGTTGAGAGGTTTTAGGGCTCCAGGTAAGTATCGTAGGCCTGATTCCGATAGCTGCCGTGTCCTGGCGTGTCTATGCCGCCGACGTCGCTGCCGCCGCCGACGCCGCAGCCGCCGACGCCGCCAGCTGAGCCGCGCTTCACATTCGGCAGATGCTGGTGGTGATTGTCGATGTTGGGCAGCGTAATCTTCTTGAATTCCTCATCCTTGATGACCTTCGGCAGTTCCATGTACTTGTAGTTGCGCGCGAGAAAGAGGAAGATCAACAGATTGACCAGCATGATGCTGGCGAAGAGCGCAAACTCCGCCGACTGGCTGCCGACGAACTTGAGCTCGGCTATGACCACGACAATCATGTTGCCAATGGCCACCGAGAGGAGCCAGCAGGCCTGCAGCACGGACTTCATGCTGACCGGCGCCTGGGTAAAGGAGAACTCCAGCCCCGTCACCGAGAACATTATCTCGGCGGCGGTCATCACCACAATCTGCGGCAGCTGCCAGAGTATCGACAGCGACGTCGGCGGCACCACCTCCAGCATGTTGTATTGCTAAAGGAGAAGCAAAAGAAGAAGAAGCATTTAGATGATATCCCAGATCTTAATGCCATGCACTTACGTAGCCGTCGCGGGCATTGCCCTGCACCAGCAGGCTGTAGAGTCCGCCGTTCTTGGCCTCGAAGCTGGCCGCGCGCTTCCCGTTGATGTCCAGCTCGCCGTAGCCGAGCGAGATCTGGTGCAGCGCCGTCAGATTGCCGATGTCCAGCCGGATGCCGGGCACACCCGAAACGGGCGCCCGCAGCAGGATAGGGCCCTCGTTCGTGGGCGTGTTGACCAGGATGCGCAGCAGCGGCGACCTGTTGATGCAGTGCTGGGCACTGGTCAGGCCGTCGGGAAACTGCTGGAGCGCCGCATTCGCCAGGAAATAGCCGACTGACTTGCCCGGCTCCAGACGAATGCTGCCCTCGATGCTGGGGCATTGCCTGTGGCCCGGCGAGCGGGCCACAAACGCGTACTCCTTGGCCTGGGGCACATGCAGGCCCAGATTCGACCACATGCCCAGCGGCTCGATGCTCGATGCCAACTCCGACGCCGACGCCGACTTGGAGCCGGCCAGTTCGCTGCTGGCGGTGAAGTCGTAGCGGCAGGGCATCCCATTGTACAGTCGCAGATGGGCCATGTCCGGGGCGGAGGGCGTCGCGGCCGGCTCGAGCTGTTCGAGGCGCAGCTCAACGGCGGCGGACAGAAAGAATCCGAAGGCCGCAAGCAGGAGGCCAATGCTGAGCTTCTGCAGGGGTCGCTTGATGCCGACGCGGGCGAGCAGCGGATAGATGAGATAGTCGAAGAGCGGAATGAAGGCGAGTATCAGCAGCGGATTGATCACCTGCATCTGATCGGGCTTGATCCGGTAGCCCAGAATCGAGCCGTCCATGTGCGTCGCCTGGAAGGTCCAGCGCGAGCCCTGCTGATCGGACAGGGCCCAGAAGATGGGGAACGGCACATAGAGCAGCAGGATCTTGGTCAAACATTTCGTCTCGTAGACCATCTGCTGGCCGACAACGGGCGAGGCATAGTCGAGGAAGTGCACCATTGGCTTGTCCTTGCGATTCTGTCGCCAGCCCTTGTACGCGTTCGTTATGCACTGCGACACGCCGAAGATCATGTTGCCCGACGGCGGATGCAGCTTGTAGCGCCTCTTGCCGGCCACAAAGATCACCATCGAGACGATCATCAGGACGGCGGGCAACCCGAAGGCCAGCGAGTAGCAGTCCTCCTCGCCGAAGCAATGCACATCCGCCCGCAAAATGGGCGTCACCGTCGTCGAGATCATGGACCCGGCATTGATCGCAAAGTAGAACAGCGAGAAGAACTTGGCCAGATCGACCGCCTGCG
Source organism: Drosophila borealis (assembly GCA_035045885.1). Lineage (NCBI taxonomy): Eukaryota > Metazoa > Arthropoda > Insecta > Diptera > Drosophilidae > Drosophila > Drosophila borealis. The sequence goes on along the minus strand of JAWNOR010000274.1, from coordinate 486,704 downwards.
CCGGCAGCTGGAACTGATCGCCACCGAAGGCCGAGACGCACGGCTTGATGCCGCCGGTGCCCACGGCTATCAGCAGCAGGCCCACAATGGTCACCGCCCTGCCAATCGAGAGCACAACTCATACTGAATCCGAGCTGGCTACGATTACTACGATACTACAGATACCGAACATTGTTGGAGATACTCACTTCACGGGCATTCCGGCGACGGGTATCGCCCCAAAGGCGACTATCATCGCGCCCAAGCTATATACCACAGACAGATACAATATCGTCCTGTACTTGCCCAGCCAGCCATCTGCGATCAGTGCTCCGACCAGGGGGAAGATGTACACCAGCATGGTGAACACGTGGAAGAGCACCGTTGCCGTCTCCTCGTCGTAGCCCAGCTTGTGCGTCAGATACAGCACTAGAATGGCTGCGGGAGACAATTATTGCGGCGATTACTATATGTGCGGCAGGCGGAGATCGGGGCGAGAAGCGGACATAGTGAGAGAGGAGAGAGGAGGAGACATAGAGATTGATGGGAGGAGGGGTCATAGAGAGAGGAGAGAGGAGGAGACATAGAGATAGATGGGAGGAGGGGTCATAGAGATCGGGGAGGAGTTACTTACAGATCGGTGGGAGGAGGCGATATAAAGATCGAGGAGGACGTCCCACGTGGGAGCGGAGGAGGCGTAGAGATCAGGGCCAGCTGCTACGTAAGTAAGGAGGAGACATAGAGATTGATGGGAGGAGGGGTCATGCAGATCGGGGCGAGAAGCGGACATAGTGATCGAGGAGTACTTATCATGTGTGACAGGAGGAGGAGGAGGGGCCATAGAGAGAGGAGAGAGGAGGAGACATAGAGATAGATGGGAGGAGGGATCATAGAGATCGGGGCGAGAAGCGGACATAGAGATCGGGGAGTACTTATCACGTGGAGGAGGAGGAGGAGGAGGGGCCATAGAGAGAGGAGAGAGGAGGAGACATAGAGATAGATGGGAGGAGGGGTCAAAGAGATCGGGGAGGAGTTACTTGGAGATCGGTGGGAGGAGGCGATATAGAGATCGGGGAGGACGTCCCACGAGGGAGCGGAGGAGGCGACATAGAGATCTGGGACAACTACCACGTGAGAGAGGAGGAGACATAGAGATAGATGAGAGGAGGGGTCATAGAGATCGGGGAGAAGTTACTTAGAGATCGGGGGGAGGAGGCGATATAGAGATCGGGGAGGACGTCCCACGAGGGAGCGGAGGGGGCGACATAGAGATCAGGGACAGCTACCACGTGGGTAAGGAGGAGGAGTAGATGGGGGGGTCATAGAGATATCCCTTGGAGTACTTACCACGCATGCCGTAATAGTTGAAACGCTCGCAGAACTCATTGCTAATGATGAATGCCACCGACTTCGGATATTCCGGACCCTGAAGAAGAAGACGAAGAAGAGCCGGAGATTAGACAACAATCTTTATTTGAAAGACATCGGCGTCTTATTATCCGATTTAGCCCAATTATATAGTCAAGCAAGATGACTCGGAATTATTGCAACTATTTTCGTCGCACGATTTATTGGACCTGTCCCCGTTGTCATTATCTACGCCCGACAAATCAAATGTTAAGTGCAAAGTGCCGCATCATTTGCTGACTTGTCGAATCCGACAACTGCCAATTACTACAACTGTATCTATGTGTGTAAGTGTGTGTGTGCGCGTGTGTGTGTGTGTGTGTGTAGTACGAGTATCTTTATATACGTAACTGAAGATAGGCCTTGTCTATGCCCGACAAATCTTTCTTATGCCCTTGCAGAGGGTACTATAATCTTGTCTCGAGCTGTGCAGCGCATAGAACGAGACATCTTCGACTCCATTAAGTATACATATATATTCTTGATCAGCATCAACAGCCAAGTCGTTAAAGTTATGTCCGTCCCTCCGTCTGTCCGTCTGTTTCCATGCGAACTTGAAGAAGTCCCTCTTTCTGTTGCACACAGTGCATATGTCGGAACCGGCTAGATCGGAGCACTATATCATATAGCTGCCATAGGAAAGATCGGTCGAAAAGCAGGTTCTTGTATGAAAAACTTTTTTGTTTATCAAGATATTTTGACAAAACTCGACATTTATTAGTTTCACTAAGCTCCTTATATATATGCAAAATGCTATCAACATCGGACGACCATATCATATAGCTCCCATAGGAACGATCGGTCGAAAATTATGTTGTTCTAAAGAAAACTTTTTTGTTTTTCAAGATATCTTGACCAACCTCGACATTTATTAGTTTCACTAAGCTCCTTATATATAGACACAATCCTACCCATATCGGACGACTATATCATATAGCTCCCATAGGAGCGATCGGTCGAAAATTATGTTGTTCTATAGAAAACTTTTTTGTTTATCAAGATATTTTGACCAAACTCGACATTTATTAGTTTCACTAAGCTCCTTATATATAGACAAAATCCTACCCATATCGGAGCACTATATCATATAGCTGCCATTGGAACGTTCGGTTGAAAATTATGTTGTTCTATAGAAAACTTTTTTGTTTTTCAGGATATCTTGAATTTATTAGTTTCACTATGCTCCCTACATTTTCGCAAAATCCTATCAACATCGGACAACTATATCATACAGCTGCCATAGGAACGTTCGGTCGAAAATTAAGTTATTGTATGAAAAACTTTTTGTTTTTTCAAGCTATCCTAAACATACTGAGCATTAACTATTTTCGCCTGTGCTTCTTAGATGCGAGCAATGAATTACGAGCATTTTGAAAAAGTTGGCTCTGCAAGGGTATTAAATCTTCGGCGTGCCGAAAATAGCGCTTCTTTCTCGTTTTTATTTGAAGAGCATTCGAGCGTAATCGAGTCATTAAACTACATTATTTATGAGTTTTACGAAATACCAAAAAAGATAATAATACTTCTTTTGCAAAACTTCTCTCTCTCTCTCTTTCCTCCCCTCTCTCTGCTTCTCCATCCCCCTCTAACTATTTGTTGGGTTCGCAGACATGTTCGTTAACTTAATTACAGGGTATGTTCACGTTAAGCACTCGGTGTAGCCTTTAAATGAGAGTTGTCCAATCGGAAATGAGCGACTAGGAGATACCCTGTAACCACGTGTTTATCGTAACAGAGGTATATCTTTTGATATTATGAAAATGGAAGCAGAAAAGAAAATAAACCTATTTGGTAATTGATAATATATATATATCCCAAATATTAATACTATAGCTATCGCAGATCCGAAGATTGACTAAATGTGAATATATATCCCGCATAGCAATACTATAGCTTTGGCAGATCCGAAGATCGTTTGGCTTATGGGCTCGGAGATGTTTTCATCTGCCTGTTACATAGTGTGGCAGAAGAACAAACTACCCTTTGCACACATTGTCAATTGCCCAGGGTATACAGATATCTACAGATAATTATGTATTCGCCAGATAGTACTGGACTGACCTACTGTTGTTATGAATGTATTTGGCTGTCGCCTCTTGTCGATTTCATTTTCGTTTCGTTTCGTTTCGTTTTCGTCTTTCGTTTTGTTTTGGCTTGCTTTTAGCCAAGGTAAGCGATAAACGGGTTTGAGCCAACAGCTGTTGGCCCAAAGCTAATCAAATTGCGAATTCTGCATGCGCAATGCCCGACTCAAACTCAACTCCCAGCCCAACTCCATTTACAGGGTATTCGAGCGCCATTTGGCTTCAGCTTCAGCTTCAGGCTTTAGCTTGAGCTTGAGCTTCTTGGCCCGCAGTTGATTTATTCAAATGCGATTTGGCTGGAAATTTACATTTTGTAAAACGAGTTAACGACTCGATCGAAAAGTATTTGATAGCACGAAGTGCTGCTTCTCAGACCCAGACCTAGAAAATTCCCCTTCTTAGCCCCTCCCGAGTGTTTGACATTGGCAAATAGCTTTGAAAAAACAATAGAATAGACTCAAGCTTCGCTGACTTTTCCTCTCTCTCTCTCTTTGTCTCTCTCTCCATCTCATTCCCTTTTTCTCTCCCTCTCTTTCTATATATATACATATATGTTTACTATTATAAACTGTGAGCCCGTCCAACTGGTCCAAGACATAGACAACATTTCAAATGTTGAGTCTACTAGTTAAGGTTGAAACATTTGCAAAAAAAAGGCGGCTTTGCCCGGCCAAAGAATTTTTAATACAATCTTGACATAGATTATCCAAAATTGGCGCAACATGTATTTTTTTTTGTTCTTAATATCATCCCATTAGGTAACTACTGTAAAATTGATCATCAATCAATCAATCAATCAGTCAATCAGTCAGACTGACAGTCAGTAAAAACAGTTAAATATTTATATATATATAGATCGATTATTTGATTCGACTTACGATGCTGATGTCTATATATAAAACTGTTTGTTCTGAGTGACTTTCTGACTGACTGACTGACTGATTGATTGACAGACTGATTGATTGACTGATGCACGCACAGGCCAAACCGTAAGAGCTAGGAAGCTCAAATTTTCACTGTAGTTACCTGTGATTAGTTAGTAGTAGTTAGTAGTTACCATGTGATAAAGGTGAATTCGGGAAATTCCACCCGCAAGTGTGGAATTTGAGGGAATTTATTTGATGCGTCGTACACTTTTGAGCGCACCCACACAAATTCAACTATCGGAAATAGAGGTATGTTATGTATTATGGTGACGTCACGTTCTCGCTATAAATTTCGTTGTATTTTGACGCTCAGTGTCGGTTGAACGATAATTATTGGTTGTAATATGGAATGCATATCCAATCCCACCTGATGATTCAACTAACTGCGACTAATTGCGAAGCCGACGATAATTGTTGTTGATATCTTTGCTTAGTTGTTGTTCAACGTTCGACTAGACGCAAATCGCTCGCATGGTTAGAAAACAAATACCACAGGTATACGTATGTATGTATGTATATAGATATGCTAGGCAAGTCCGGTAAACCAAGATAGCCGTAACTCCAGCCTGAGTTGAGTAAAGTGGGTCATCGGCATCAGCGGAGGGGTCTATTGTTTTGATTCGAATCTCGACATCGAGATATCGATTTCATTTCGCTGATTAATTCAATCAATTTGCGGGCAATAAAAGGAATAACGTCCAAGGTCAGTATGCGAACTAAAGTGGGCATCACCCAGCCTCCGAAGCAATTCCTGACCAGCATCAACAGCTGAGAACCGATCGGAATGCCACGAACACATCTCCTGCTCCTAAAAGTATAAAGATTGCTGTTCTTAATCAAGATCCGATTCGATCTGGAACTAGTGATAAATCTCTCGAACCACTATATCATATATCAGAAGGTTTTCTTAAGAGCGAGCATAGTTTTTCTTACGATTAACCTCTTTTGTTTTTCGATAAATCTTCATCAATTTGCGAGTCGAATTATGTTTCCAAATATGTCATCAAAATTGGGTCACAATATCATATCATGCTCCAATAAGAAACATTCGAAATCTTCTACGTGTTTGCATGCCGAAAATACGTAACTGTTCTTCTTTGCTTGACATTTTCGATATAATACCCTGTACTAACTGCAACAGGGTGTTTCTGTATGTATTATGTGGTATTACGTTTTCAACATATAAACAAATACAATGTCATCAAAATTGGGTCACAATATCATTTTGCCCCGAATGGCTAAAAAAAAATAATAATAATAAATAATTGTCCTTCTTTGCTTGACATATTCGTTATATTCCCCTAACTCCAACAGGGCATTTCTGTTATTCGAAAGTATTTGCTTGGGAATTTAATTTGTACCCTTTTAAAGGTATAAACGGTTTGAGCTGCAATTGCGACTTGCATGCATACACGCACACAAGCATATTGCACACATGCACACAAACACACATGCATATATAGGCAAAAGCGGTCAGTGGCTTTGTCCACTTTGGCAAGCGATCTCTGGTTTTTATCTCTTATATGTACACACAAACATACGTACATACATATATGCATGTGAGTACATTTGTGTGCGTGTGCTTTCAGAAATGCTGCACGTGCGTGCTTTGATATATGTATGTACATATATATGTGAGTGCTTGTGTGTATTACACTTTCTCAATCGTCAACTGAAAGTGACAATAAGCAGACGCTACGCAGACGCTACAGCGCTGCCTCAGTCGCAGTCGCTATCGCAGTCGCAGCGCAACGCTGATGCTGCTGCCGACATTTGTGACTGGTTTATTTTTATTTCAGGTAGGGCTACAATTGTACATATGTATGCAATTAGGCATGTATTTCTACACACACACACATGCATACATACATACATATGTGGAACTGTCAAGCGCACCATAATTGTGCGGTAAATCGTTTAACGTAGCGGTACATTAAGCTCACCTCTCTCTCTTGCTTTTCGCTAGCTTCCAACTCCTTTGCAGACTCTGCTGCCTCCACGTCCGACAATTTCATTTGTGAGATTTGTTGCTCTTATGCACAACAAAATGTAATGCACATAACAAAACAGCCGAAAAACGAACACAAAACGAACAAATGGCTAATCTCAAGTTCAATTCACGGCTTGGAATTTACCGCAACTGCCGAAAAACGCACGCCCGACTTGCAATTATTAATCTCTGACGGGGGGGTTGGGTGCGGGCAGCGCAGGCGTCGACTCGCAGTCACGTTTGCGCCACAAAACGAATACGACGAGGACGGGCGACAGCGGACCGAGACGCGACAAATGTGCGAATGAAGTGCGAGCCGTGCAAACTGCGCTTTTAAGCGAAAGCCTGCAGACACCCTCGCCAAAAAGAAAGAGAACAAAAAAAAGGGCGATCAAACGAGAATTTTAAATAAACGGTGTGCTAGTGGAAGGAGGTGGGGGTGTGATGGAATAAGCATGACAGCCAATTAACTGAGATCAAGTTATACTCTCGCGATTGCGCGCTCTCTTTGTCGCTCGCCGTCTCTGTAAGTTTGTCAGCTGCTTGGTGCAGCGCAGCGCAGTCGCCGTCGGCATCGGCAGCCCGTTATGCTAGCTTAGGCTGTCAAGTTCAATGCTGATAAAAGCGAGAACATGCATAGATGTGTGTGTGTCTTTTATGCTGTTAGCCCTTCTGCCCGGGTCGAGGGTTGTTTAAGAAAGCGCAGTTATTTATGCAATGCGACCGATGAATACCCTTTCAAAGTTGCAGCTCGAATTTGATTAGTTTGGTAAAAATGTCTTTAAAAAAAAAAACAGTTCAGTTCCTGATGATATAGGGATTGCATTTAACTTTCTTCAATAACTAAGATCACGAATATATATCTGGTCAAGAATATATACATATGTATGTACACGCTAAAATACCTCCCGATCGCGATAGGATGTACATCCTACTCTAGAGAGAATTAACATACATTCGATTCTTTTTTTTTTGTTGTTGGATAATATCTTACCTCTTCGCACGATTCTCGGCGCCAGTCCGTGCTGTCGTTGGTATCGGATTGGCTTTCGGACTCGTTGGTATCGAACTCCGATTCGTAGTAGCGAGTGCGGGCCGTGGAGACGCCGGCGCTCTCCACGCCCAGGTGATCAACGCCGCCGCCAGACCGCAGCACTGCCAAAGAGAGAGGGTTGAGAGAGTGTCAGACAGAGAGAGAGGGAGAGGGAGAGAAGCTTCCACTCTCTAAAGACAATGAAGAATCGCTGACTTACGCAGCGAGCTGTCGGATCCGCAGGAACAGGCCGAGGATTCGCTCAGCGGCGGGGTGGCCATGCGCTCGCGCAGTTTCCGAAACATTGAAAATATGAATATGACTTTGAATGAGATGCGAATACTCGGATCTTGACAGCAGGCGCCTGGCTAGCTGTGAGCACAGTTCCCATTCCTTCCAAGCTACCCTTAAAGGTAATTCACAGGGGAATCTTCTGGTGAGTCCAAAGGGAGCTTTAGACTATTCCTTTCCTTTCAATTCCATTCCTTACCCTTAAAGGGAAGTCACAGGGGAATCTTCTCGTGAGCCCAAAGTGAGCTTTAGACTATTCCATTCCTTCCAAGCTAACCTTACACAGGGAATCTTCTGGCCCAAAGTGACTCCAAACTAAGCTTTAGACTATTCCTTTCCTTTCAATTCCATTCTTTACCCTTAAAGGTTAGTCACAGGGGAATCTTCTGGTGAGTCCAAAGGGAGCTTAAGACCATTCCATTCCTTCCAAGCTACCCTTAAAGGAAAGTCTAGGGGATCTTCTGGCTCAAAGTGAGTCCAAACTAAGCTTTAGACTATTCCTTTCCTTTCAATTTTATTCCTTACCCTAAGCTTTAGACTATTCCTTTCCTTTCAATTCCATTCCTTACCCTTAAAGGTTAGTCACAGGGGATCTTCTGGCCCAAAGTGTGTCCAAAGTGAGTATCAGACAATATTACCGCTAAGCTTATCTAAAAACGAGCATTACTTACACATGGATTGCAATCTAATCGGGCAAACCTTGTCAGCTGACCGCGTATTCTCTGCAATCGGGACGCGTGCTAGGTTAGCTCTTCGAGTGGATTGCCTATAAGAGTAAAGAGCTGTGTACTTTATTGGGAAATTATTCACAAATACTATACTATAATAATAAGTCATCATTTTATAGGGTGGGGGACAACAACACTGACTCGGCTTTGTGCCAATTCACTGAGTGGAACAAAGGCGGATTCTTATTCGTATTCCCCGCGCTAGATCAGAAAATGTGATCGGATCCAACATGTGATGTAAGTCCCATATCGATTGGCGTATAGAGATAATCGAAACGTTTCTCAAGAGGCCCAGGCCCCGTTGTCTTCTGCTGCAATCCATATTAATATATGTTTGTATGTAGACGTTCCACGACCCCGTCGAGGAACTCTATATAAAGTCCGTAGTTGCAGCTCAAGTGCGAGTATTCTAGATATGGGCCATGCGCTGCTCTTAATAGCTTCAATAAAGTGTTACTCAATCCATTCATAATGGCACGTATTATATATATATATATATATATATATATATATAGCTGAATACGTACACTGGATCGGGTACTTCATAATAATTCAAGTCGCTTTTGGCTTTTGTCGCTGGGCCCAGCAAATGACAATCGATCGTCTAAGCGAAAGCAAATAGAAACAAATCAAAAGAGAAACAAGAAAGAAGGCACGCCGAAGATTTAATACCCTTGCAGACCAAAACTTTTCATAATGCTCATAATGCTTAGCTCGTATCAGGAAAAATAGTTAATGTATGGTTAAGATATCTTGATATACAATAATGTTTTTTATACAATAACTTAATTTTCGACCGATTGTTCCTATGACAGCTATATGATATAGTGATCCGATGTTGATAGGATTTTGCATAGATATAAGGAGAATAGAAAAACTAATAAATGTCGAGTTTGGTCAAAATATCTTGAAAAACAAAAAAGTTTTCTATTGAACAACTTCATTTTCGACCGAACGTTCCTATGGCAGCTATATGATATGGTCGTCCGATATTGGTAGGATTTTGTCTATATATAAGGAGCTTAGTGAAACTAATAAATGTCGAGTTTGGTCAAAATATCTTGATAAACAAAAAAGTTTTTCATACATTCCTATGGCAGCTATATGATATAGTGATCCGATGTTGATAGAATTTTGCGTATATATAGAAAGCATAGTGAAGCAAATAAATGTCGAGTTTGGTCAAAATATCTTGAAAAACAAAAAAGTTTTCTATAGAACAACTTAATTTTCGACCGAACGTTCCAATGGGAGCTATATGATATGGTCGTTCGATGTTGACAGAATTTTGCATATATATAGGGAGCATAGTTAAGCAAATAAATGTCGAGTTTGGTCAAAATATCTTGAAAAACAAAAAAGTTGTTCATACAAGAACCTGCTTTTCGACCGATCGTTCCTCTGGCAGCTATATGATATAGTGCTCCGATCCAGCCGGTTCCGATATATGCACTGTTTGCAACAAAAAGAGGGACTTCTTCAAGTTCGGACAGACGGACAGACAGACAGACGGACAGACAGACAGACAGACAGACAGACAGACGGACCTGGCTTTATCGACTCGGCTGTTGATACTGATCAAGAATATATATACCTAATGGAGTCGGAGATTATAATACCCGCTGCAAGGGTAAAAAAAAGTCCATAAATCGCCGATTGGAATAACAACCAATAACACTCAGTTGTACAATGCAATAGTCATGTTTACGATATACATATGTGTGTACCTGTACCTGTACCTGTACCTGTACTTACACATGGATGTGCTAATCTTTGTGCCCGTAATTATGGGTAATCGTAAACACAGTTATCAGCCATCGGGTATTGGCCGTCGATTATCGGCTATCGCCGGAACGATTAGGCATATAAAACCGAGCCAAGATAAGATCAATGGATGGATCTCAGCGTGAATTTGGTGATAGGCCGCCTTTAAGCCTATTAACGGGACATTCTGGCCAATAGAAAAGGAAGTAAGGATATCTTGCCTTTTGTCTGACAAGAATATATGTATGTATGTACATATTTATCTGGGTTGTAATTGAAAAGTAACGGTACTTGTAGATACCCTCAACTGGCAACTAGTTTAAGTTATCTGCCGGGCGGCGATAAGAAATGAATTGACACACACAAAAAAAAAAAAAAACTTAATTAATGACGCCGCAGACACGACTCGACAAGGGCTGCTGTTTGCCAGATAAGGCGCCGGTGTAACGGTATCGGATGCCCCTGGCCAAACAAGCCTAGAGATACATAGATACATAGATACATACATACATATATCGGACATCTGATCGTTGCGATATCTGGCTGTAAATTACCTGCGAGCCGCGAAGGACGCGCGCGCGCTTTCTGCTCGTAAATACTTCAGTTGCAGCGATAAGCTTTTTTTCGCTGGCCGATAAGCTTTTGGCCAAGCTCTACAAAAACACAAAAAAAAAAAAAGCGATTAGCGGCGTGTTTAACGGTGTCCAAAACAGACTGCAGCGACGCCGCCACAGGGCACGCGTGCTGTCGCTGTCGCAGTCGCAGTCGACGTCAAGCAACAAATTGTCGCGTTCACAGGGATTGCGCGCAGTCGCAGTCGCCGTCGCAGCCGACGTCAAGCTCGAAGTAGTCGCCGACGCCTTCACAGGGCACGCGCGCAGTCGACGTCAAGCTCGAAGCTGTCACCGATGCCAACGCTGACGTTGACGCCGACGTTGACGCCGGCGTCCGTCATCCGACGGCTTCTTAGTTGACTTACACGCATCGGACATCAGTCAGTCGATTGCCGTTGGCGGAATTGGACGCGCATCGATCAAACGAATCCGCGCGCATCCAGCTTACAATTGTTTCCACTTCGCGTTTTGTAACTGTTTGTTCTTTTCCGTTTTTTTTTTTGGTTTTTGTTTTTGTTGTTGTTGTTTTCCGTTACCATAAATGCTTCTGATGTGAGTTATTCGACTTGCAGCAATGACGAACACAATTCAAATCATGTTTTATATTGTCGAGGCGCGCTCTCAATTCAACTCTTACTGACTTTTTGTTTATTTACATTAATTTTTTTTTTGTGTCTTTTTTGCTGCTGTTGTTGTTTTAATTTTATTGCATTTTTTTTGCTTCGCTGCGGGCGAGCGCTTTACGTGCTAATTACAATAACGTAATAAATTATTCAAGATTTAATTTTTGTTTGTTTTTTTTTTTCAATTTTTTTGCTTACAACTTAAACCTAAATAATTAATTTTAGCGTTTTTTTGAACTTTCCGAAATTAAATATCGTGTTCTGATTTCTCTCTCTCTCTCATTGTCTCTCTTCTGATTTCAAGTGTTGCCTAACGGATGTGAAGTGATTACAACCCAGTAACAACATGACGGATCATGAAAACGGTACTTTTTTAAACAATATGCACGATAAGAACTCTATGTAAAGAAATTCTAATTGAAAATAGGATTCATTCCATCTATATGCACGATAAGAATTCTTAAGGGTTCCCCCAACAAAGGCGAGAACAAAAAAAAGTAGTTGAGAAATTGTCGAGAAATAGTTAAGCAGCGGCTGTGCTTCTTCTTGCCTTGGCTACCCAACATATATGGGAAATGCAGTCTCTATTAACTCGGCTATTTATGGTCCGATCTTGATGAAACTTTCAAGACTTAAATATGGCATACCAAAGTGTGTATATACCAAAGCCCAAGGCAACTAAGCTTATAATCTTCGAGTTATGCTCGGGTTAAGCTGGCAAGGGGATTTTTAAAAAGGTCTAAACTATGAAATAGTTGCTGTCAAACAGATCTAATAGGATCTGGACATTGATTTGATTTGTTGTCAACAAAAGGCTTAGTAATTCTCCCATAAATAATCTGTATACATTGCAGATAGGTCTTATCATATAATAGGCGATTAGGTATTATTTCTTTCAGTCAGGTTGAGGTTGAGCCGCCGCGCGTTTCCAAGAACTCAGCACTAAATCATATTCGAGCCAATCTTATCTGGCCGATAAGCCCTCAAGTGTGCCAGCCCTGGCCTCATAGCCGGTCTTCACTGTAGTTCGCTTGCCCGTTTTGCGAGTGTGGCTCGATTTGAGTTCGGCTCGAAAGACAATGCCAAATGCCAATTTTGGCTAATTCATATAGCTGGCACTCCAATGTCAAACTAAAGTCATTTGCATACTCTCTCTCTCTCTCTCTCTCTCACTCACTCTCTCTCTCTCAGTCATACCAGGATATGAGTACTCGCTTTGGGAATGAGTATAATTCGAGTATTTTGTGTGTGAATGCATGTTCCAGTCAATTGAGGCTGCAATTTGTTGTATTCGATTTTCCCAGAGTGCATCTGGGCATTACCTGAGGCACTTTCCCATTGTGTCGCCTGTCGTCTGTTTGCATATAGTATTGTGTTCTAGTCGAAATCGACTAAACCCGACTAAATTTAATTTGCCGCATGACTAATTGGCCGCAATCTAAACGGACCGACTGAATCACTGACTCGAGCTGAGCTGCATACTGGTTGCCTATTTGCCTGGCCTGGAGCGGGTTGCTAGGTTCGAGTAATTGTTTTAGCCAGCTGGCAATTGGGGTTTTGGGCGAGAAGTTGCCAAAATGTTGCTGATAAGCCGGCAATTAAGGCGAGAGCACAGTTTGGTAATACATCTTGCCAACCGTTAATTAACGGCAAACAACTCAATCACAGCCGCATGTTCGAGCACGAGTACGGGCGAGTATCTGCGAGTATGTATGAGTATCTGCGAGTATGTATGAGTATCTGCGAGTGTGTATGAGTATCTGCGAGTATCTGCGAGTATGTATGAGTATCTGCGAGTATGTACGATAGATATTGGGTATCCGGAACGTGTTAGAGTTGTCTCAGGAATGCGCCACGCACAAACTTGTGTCATGCTCTTTGCCTTTGGCTTGCTGCGTGGGAAAGTACGTGCCGTTGGATGCCAGTTCAACCCGTTGAATTCTTCGGCGTTATCGCTAGCACAAAGGACCCATAAACATGGCAGTAACCACAAAGTGCCGGCGGCTTAATCGCTTGTAAATCAGTTAGCGCTGTTCCCAACAGCCAAACAAACAAGCGATATAGCCCCCAAATAGATCGCCGATAAGGCCCGTCCATATAATGATAAGCCAAATCGAATGCTAACCACTTTTGGTATTCCCATTTTGGCCCGGCTCAAATTTACGACTCGCCTTCCCCACCGTTCCGACTGTCCATGGATTCCATGGAGCATTTGCCTAGAGCTCGGCGGACACGTACGCCCGGGTAGTTTTAGATAGTATTCCTCATGGCTTTACCTACATTTATCAAGCACAGCTCAAGGATTTCGTACAGTGAACACACCGCAGACGAACTTACTTTGTAAGTTTTGTGTCCTTAGATCACACAAGAAAATTGAGCTACAAAAGAAAATTCTGTTGCAACTTCAATTGAAAAATGTTCATTATGAGCTTGTCAACAAAATAATGAAGAATACGATTCGTTTAGATGACGGCAAATAAACAAATTAATCAAGAAATATATATACATGCATATATAGATATATATAATATAACTTACCGGCAGTGTTCCTTCCAAGTTCCAAGAAATATAGCCCAATCCAATCCAATCCCAATCTTCCCCAGAATGAATTGGTAATATCGGGATTAGTAGGAACAGGAATATGTTGAGATGAGTGAAAATAAACAAATTAATTAATAAATAACTAGACGAACTCACTCTGCTCTTCCTTCCAAGTTCCAATCCAACGCGATATCTCTCGCAGATCTAGATCTGGATCTTCCTTAGAGAACTTGTATATCCTTCTATCCTTCCTTTTGTTGCGAGTGTCTGCTCTTGTTCTATAGCTTACCCTGCGAGGGGGGAAGGGGCTAAAGATTACAGCAGCTGGCAATTTGGGCGCAATCAATTAGCCAGACATCTGTCTGGCTTAAATTGGGTGACCTTTTGGCAAATTGAGTTTTTAAGACTCCATTAAAATGTGTCCAAATAGGCTTAAAAAAAACACACACACACAAAAAGTACGTTGGCCATAAAAACTTAAGCAAATTTGCACGTGCAGCCGGCAAAAGCGATTACCCAGCCAAGTGCGGCCATAAACGAGGAAATCTGGCCAAAACCAATAAGCCTTATATATCAATTTAAATAATACATATACACATATATATTTTAGTATATATTTTAGCAACTCGCTCGAAATAGAGCTCTTAAATAATCCTAAGATTGGGAATGTTCTTCGCCCGTTTGATACTTTTCTAACTCAATTTCTATTTCAACCAAAAAAAAAAAAAGAGTTGCTCTTTGTTTGGATTGAATTCAATTTAAATTAGAAAATGAAAACTGTTCTAAGTTAAATTGAATTTAAATTAAAAATAAAAACTGTTCTAAATTAAATTCAATTTAAATTAGACTATAAAAACTCTTCTAAATTAAATTCAATTTAAATTAGAAAATATAAAACTGTTCTAAAGTAAATTAAATTTAAATTAGAAAAGAAAAAACTGTTCTAAATTAAATTCAATTTAAATTGGAAAATATAAAACTGTTCTAAATTCAATTCAATTTAAAATAGAAAAGAAAAAACTGTTCTAATATAAATTGAGTTTAAATTAGAAAATGAAAACTGTTCCAAATTAAATTAAATTTAAATTAGAATATAAAAACTGTTCTAAGTTAAATTGAATTTAAATTAGAAAATGAAAACTATTCTAAATTAAATTAAATTTAAATTAGAAAATGAAAACTATTCTAAATTAAATTGAATTTGAATTAGAAAATATAAAACTATTCTTAATTAAATTAAATTTAAATTAGAATATGAGAACTGTTCCAAATTAAATTCAATTTAAATTAGAAAATTCAAAATAAAATTAAATTAAAATGCTTCAGACTAAGGGAAATGCATTCTTGATTAACTTCGGTGCTTATAGTCCGATCAAAATGCCATTTTTACGGCTTAAATATGGCTTTCAAGTCAAAGCAGAAGGATCAAGCTGCAAAAGATGGGGAAAATATTAAAAATTTTGAAATATTTTCCATCTGCTTATACTGCAAGAGAATTTTAATACCAACTTTGGTATATCTGGCTCGCTTATAAATACCAAAATTTTAAATATTTTCCATCTGTTTATATATGTATATACGAGAACCTAAATAGAAAGTTTTCTATATTTATATCCCTTAAAAATCATGTCCCAAAATCGATATTGTTCAAATTGATTCTTCTAGATATATACCGATAAAAAAAAAAGATTAACTTTTGGCTATTTATGTTTAACATTTCAAATGCATCTGGCTTATGGGAACTGATATAATTCCTTTTGCCTGTTACATACATTTGCACAGTGCCTTTTGACACTCTTCGCCCCATTTCCTTCCTCTTGCCGACCTGGCGACCCACTATAAAGGGGAAATTAACTTCGATTCTTATGGTCCGATCTTGATGAAACTTTCAGGTCCCAAATATGGCATGCCAAAGTGTGTATATACCAAAGCCCAAGGCAACTAAGCTTATAGTCCTCGAGTTATGCTCGGGTTGAGCTAGCAAAAGCACAAATAGGTCCAGACATTTAACAATCGAGTATCCATGGAGACATGTCGATGGGCACGATTGGCCAAATTAGGTTGAGATAGTTGCATTGCGATTGGCATTGCGATTGGCATTGCCTGCGCCTCGTCGGCTGCCCGACTTCAAACAGTTGCCGCGCCGCGATACCTGACTTTGATAAGCGCTCTGATATACACGAAAATGTCGAATCGCGAATGTCGAATCGCGAATGTCGAATGTCGAATAGGAGCAAGCCACATAAATTCCAGAGCAATTGCCTGGCCTCAAGTCTTGGCAAATGCCAGTCATAAAGCCAAAATAAATGTTTATCGAGTGCAGCCGATTAGCGAGCACTCGATTACACAGCGGCTAATCGTCGTCTTTATTGTTCGGCCTCTATCAACTTCCCTTCCAGCTAGCATTTCCTTCCAATGACTGGCCACTTTCCAGCTACTTGACTTGCAGCTGACTGCTATAAAACTCGCAGAGCAGAGTTGCATTCGCTCTCCCGACAGCAATTCCTGTTTGCATTGAGATACATTTATTGGTCGGCCTCTATCAACTTCCCTTCCAGCTAGCCTTTCCTTCCAATGACTGTCCACTTTCCAGCTACTTGACTAGCTTGACTTGCAGCTGACAGCTATGAAAATCGCAGAGCAGAGTTGCATTTGCTCTCCTCACAGCAATTCCTGTTTGCATTGAAATACATTTAGATACATTTATTGGTCGGGTTCTATCAACTTGCCTTCCAGCTAGCCTTTCCTTCCAAAGACTGTCCACTTTCCAGCTAAATGACTTGCAGCTGACTGCTATGAAACTCGCCGAGCAGAGTTGCATTTGCTCTTCCGACAGCCTATGCTTGTTTGCATTGAGATATGGATACATGTAGCTTGATCGTGTTGACACGTGTTGGCCGCATCCATTTATGATATGACAAACAGACAAGTCCGAGTACGTTATCTGGATACCCCGACGTAGATACAGATATGGAGCCGACTCAGCTATGTCTGCTGACAGGTCTAATGCTTGCAAGTTCATAAATCGCGCCAAATTCACACGGCCAGTCGTCTGCGATCCGCCCCATCCATATATGTATAGTATACGTAGAGCATTTAGTTGGGTTGCTCAGGCTGATGAAATCAGCGACAGTTCGCAATGGCAACGCCTCGGGAGATAGTGCCGCTTTTGGGTGGGCTCTGCTGTCGCAAGAAAACCGGCTGAAAGCCGACTAATTCCGTCAAGCTGTCGTTGCAGATATCAAGCCCGCCGAGGCAGGCGGCGATCCTGTGGACACTGTCGGCGCCGAGTCCAGAGCTCTTCCGGTCGCAGCGTCAGGCGAAACGGCCACAGCTCCCCCATTAGAGTTAACGCTTGTTCCAGCCGCAGCAAGAACTGTGCCAGATCAGGAGCCGGCGAGCAATGGCAAGGCTCTGGCCGATTTTGAGCCCAAGAAGAAGAATGGCATCGATCCAGACGAGAGCAAGGATATCGGCAATGTGTCCGAGGCGGAAGGACAGCAAAAGGTTTGGCGCGCATTGCCTCAAGCCAAACCTAGCTCGGCTTAGATCTAATCGAGTCCCATTCGCGTGTTCTTCTTCTTCTTCTTCTTCTTCCAGAAACTGCCCTATCCGAAGTCGGTGTTCTTCATCATCAGCAACGAGTTCTGCGAGCGCTTCAACTATTACGGCATGCGCAGTGAGTAGATGCCGGCGACAACCTTGGTAATTTTTGATTATTCCTTTGCAATCTCTTGCAGCTGTGCTGGTGCTCTATCTGAGCCGCAAGCTGGGCTACTCGGATGACACCGCCACCGTGGTGTTCCATGTGTTCACGATGTTCGTCTATTTTCTGTGCGTATTTGGTGCGATCATTTCGGACTCCTGGCTGGGCAAGTTCAAGACCATTTTGTATCTGTCCTTGGTTTATATATGCGGATCGATTCTGTTGACCCTCGGCGCCATTGGACCGCTCAACTTGCCGCTGGAAACATTCACCATACTGGGCTTGGCGCTAATTGCCCTCGGCTCGGGCGGCATAAAGCCGTGCGTGTCGGCCTTTGGCGGTGATCAGTTCAAGGTGCCGGAACAGCTAAAGCAGATAACCTCCTTCTTTTCGCTCTTCTATTTCTCCATCAATGCCGGATCGCTGATCTCGACCACCGTGACGCCCATTTTGCGCGAGGATGTCCACTGCTTTGACGACATCAATTGCTATCCGTTGGCCTTCGGTGTGCCCGCCGTCCTCATGATTGTCTCGGTGTTGATCTTTGTGCTGGGCCGACCGCTCTACAAGATCAAGCCACCCGCCGGCAACATGGTGGTGCTGGTGAGCAGCACCATCTGGACGGCCCTGACCACCAAGTGCAAGGAGAAGAAGACCAATCCGCGCGAACACTGGCTCGATTATGCGGACAGCAAGTACGATCGCCAGATGATCGACGACGTTAAGGTCCTGATGCGTGTTCTGTTCCTCTATCTGCCGTTGCCCATATTCTGGGCACTGTTCGATCAGCAGGGCTCACGCTGGACGTTCCAGGCGACACGCATGGACGGCGATATGGGCTCCTGGGATCTGAAGCCGGATCAGCTGCAGGTGCTCAATCCGCTGCTCATTCTGGTCTTTATTCCACTCTACGATGTCGCGTTCTATCCGGTGCTGCGACTGGTCGGCATACGTCGTCCGCTGCAGAAGCTCACCATGGGCGGCATCCTGGCCGGCATTGCGTTCATCATTTCGGGCATTGTGGAGCTCAATCTCGAGGTGAGTTAACTGCGGCTCCCAGTTGTCGTTGTCGTTGTCAGCTTCTTGTTCAACTTTGATTGCACCAAAGCACTCTACCTTCTGCTCTCTCTCTCTCTCTCTCTCTCTCTCTCTCTCCCTCCCTCTCTGTCTCTTCCACACCCTTCCGCTCTCCCGCATTCCAACTGTTATCTCTTCTCCTTGCACGACCTGGTGTCGCTGGTAGAAAACCTATCCCGCATTACCCTACAGCTGGAATGCGCAGCTGCGCGTCTTCAACACCGAAAACTGCACCTACAACTTTGCCAGCAACATCGACTCGCTGAAGACCTTCACCGTGGAGCCGAACAGCATGTTCACGGACAAGGATATATTCGTGCCCGACACCTTTCTTTTTGAGTATACGATCAGCAGCCCGGATCCCGCTTGCTATGCCTATGCAGGCGGCAACCAAACCCTAACAGATAAGAAGGCCTGGTCTCTGTTCCTGAACAGTCGCAACATCACCAGCGAATCCTTCTGGGAGGATGACTTTGTGAACAAGCCGTCCGACAGCTATCCGCTAATCCGGATCGTCGGCAACGTCGAGCAACAGCGACAGATCGTATTGAAGAGCAGCAAGGAGAGCTACGAGTACAATGCCAACGAGACGTACCGACTGCGCGTCTCCTCCGGCAATTATGAGATCTCCATCGACGGCCAGACACTCGGTACGGTCCATGCGCACACCGGCGGCGTCTATGCCCTGCTGCTCAACGAGCTGACCTCCGGCGTGTATAGCTACAATCTTGTCGAGATCACGGAGCCCAACTCGATGAACATACTCTGGCTAATACCGCAGTATGTGGTCATGACCCTCGGCGAGGTCATGTTCTCCGTAACGGGCCTGGAGTTCTCGTACGCGCAGGCGCCGCCCAGCATGAAGTCCGTGCTGCAGGCCTGCTGGCTGCTAACGGTCGCCTTCGGCAATGTGATTGTGGTGATCATTGCGGAGGCGGCGCTCTTCGATTCGCAGGCCAGCGAGTTCTTCCTGTTCGCGGGCCTCATGTTCGTCGACATGCTGCTCTTCATGTTCATGGCCTACAACTACAAGCCAAATGATCCCAACAGGGTCGAGGAGGCCGAGCCCCTGACCAACGGCGACAGTCGCCAGATCAAGGCTCTCGACACGGGCGTCGACAACAAGGGCAAGGATATCGATGGCTAGGTGGCCTAGGTGGCCTAGGCCACGCCCCACGCCCCGCCTCTAATGTTGTGTATTATATATAAAATGAAAAGAAACCCTCCCCTACCCCTTCCTATGATAATTCATATACATACATATGTACTTTGTGTCCATTTACAATGTAAGTCTAAAGCTCGGCCCGGGTCAACGATCCGCGCAGATCGGACGGGTCGGCCGTTGTTGAATATGCCAAGACATAAATTTTAACTAAACTAATCTTATATAAATAAATCAAAAATTGTAATCATAGTTGTCTCTCTCTCTATGTGTTTGTCTTTATCTCTCTCTCTTCTCTCTCACTCTCCCTCTGCCTCTTCTCTATCTTATCTGCACCTCTCTCCTATCTGCCATTTCCTATCTCCCCTTTCCTATCTGCACCCTGGCCAGCGCCTAAGATTACAGTTTTCCAAATCCCTCAAGCTTCCAATGCGTAGACAAGGTGTACAGTGAATGCACGCTTGAGCGGACAGCCGCGGCTCTACTCTATCTACTGTCCGCATAAAAGAATATGTACAGGAATACATATTTATATCTGCGTATATCTCTATATATATGAAGCTGTTTGTAGTGACTGACTGGCTGACTGACTGATTCATTGATTGATTGACAGACTGATCGACAAACTGATTAACTGACTGACTAACTGATTGATTGACAGACTGACTGATTGACAGACTGACTGACTGATTGACTGATTTACTAACTGACTGACGGATTGATTGATTGATTGACAGACTGATTGACTGATTTACTAACTGACTGACGGATTGATTGACTGACAGACTGACTGACAGACTGACTGATTGACTAACTGATTGACTGATTTACTAACTGACTGACGGATTGATTGATTGATTGATTGACTGACTGACTGACTGACTGACTGACTGACTGACTGACTGACTGACTGACTGACTGACTGACTGACTGACTGACTGACTGACTGATTGATTGATTGATTGATTGATTGATTGACTGATTGACTGACTAAATGACTGACTGTCTGATTGTCAGACTGACTGATTGATTGACTGATTGACTGACTAAATGACTGACTGTCTGATTGACTAACTGACCGACTGATTGGTGATCAATGCATAGCCAAAAACGTACACGCAAACCATAAAAGCTAGGAAGCGGAAATTTTCAATGTATTTTCACCTTATGTGCTGAAGGTGCACATTAAGACGGAAAATTCGGGAAATTCCACTCGCATGTGTGAAAAATTGCGAAAAACGTTTGTATAAAACTTTCTTGCTGACCATCCGATTAGCCTCAAACTCATTTTGAATGTACTTTGAGAGAATTACCCGCTAGTATATATATATATATATAACTGTTTATCCTGACTTTTGACTGACTGACTGATTGGTGATCAATCTTGTGTGATGTAAGTGCCTGCTGATACGTTCCAATGGTATCCAATCCCAATGACAATTATCTTTGGACTCGAGGTGGAAGGGCTTCGCTCAAGCGAGTGTTTACTGTAGCTAGTCCGATATTGCAGCGCACCTATCCGATTATACCAGGCGCTGGCAGCACCCAGCTGCGCATCTTCAACGGGATACCCGGCTGCGATTACCGGGTGAGCAGCAACCTGGCAGCCGGGAGCAACATCACCCTGGTTGGGATCGACTTTTACGCCAGCGGCAACGTGGCCACCAGCAATGGCAGCTTCACGCTGAGCTACGGCATTGAAAATCTGACGGCAGGTGAGTTGGGAGGCCGAATTGACGGCGGAAGTGATCCATGGCAGGTGGCATTTGCTTGCAGGCTGTCCCAGGCTGGACGGCGGCACCCAGCTTCTGTACGAGGCGACGGCGCACACGCTCTTCCTGCGCTCCGCGCAGACCGTGACCAAGCTCTGGTACGTCGATGAGCTGCAGAAGTCGAACAAGTCCCTGGCGCTGGCTCGCACGCTGGCCAATTTGCCGGCCAGCATCCGGATCCAGTGGAGGGAGGTGAAAACTGGCAACACGGCGCTGGATCTGCAGGCACGCGGCCACGATCTGCACGAGCTGAGCACCATTGAGTACGAGGTGCTAACGGGCGAGGTGCTGCTCCATCGTCAGCTGCTGCG
Organism: Drosophila borealis; assembly: GCA_035045885.1. Classification (NCBI taxonomy): domain Eukaryota; kingdom Metazoa; phylum Arthropoda; class Insecta; order Diptera; family Drosophilidae; genus Drosophila; species Drosophila borealis. Next base: position 464,696 of record JAWNOR010000274.1, on the reverse strand, counting down.
CCCCGGCGGCGTCTACGCCCTGGTCATTGGCCAGGCCAGCGAGGGCTACGTATCGCGCATGTTCGAGGTGACGGAGTCCAACTCGATGAGCATGTTATGGCTAATACCGCAGTATGTTGTCATGACCCTCGGCGAGGTCATGTTCTCCGTAACGGGGCTGGAGTTCTCCTACTCGCAGTCGCCGCCCAGCATGAAATCCCTGCTGCAGGCCTTCTGGCTGCTCACCGTCGCCTTTGGCAATGTCATTGTCGTGGTGGTTGCCGAGCTCAAGTTCTTTGAGTCGCAGGCGAGTGAGTTCTTTCTGTTCGCGGGCCTCATGTTTGTCGACATGCTCATCTTTATTTGGTTCGCCTTCTACTACATCAGCTACGATGAGGCAGCGGCTCTGGAGCAGAGCCAACGCAGATCCAAACAGCGAAAAAATCTAAAATGTCATTAGATGCAATATACATATTATATTTACAATTTATTTATTTAACTTTGAAATCTAAACAGCTTTTGTGCAGTTTACAATTCAAATTTACCGCCGCTTAGGTGTGACCGCAGAGCGCTAAGGAGAAAATATATTTTAGACACACACACATACACACTTTGCCATTCAAAATGTCATATGATTCAACACGCATATATATATATTGAGTTGAGTATACAAATATCGTGTATGACTGCATGTATTCAATCTATGTTCATATAAATAAAACTGAAATATATATACACTTTTTCGCTTACAATTCAAATTTGGCGCCATTTCAAGGTGACCGTAGTCAAAATATGTTTTCGAGCACATGCACATTGCCAGGGCTGGCTAACGCTGCGCCGCGAGCTGCGCGTACACAAGTTGGCAGGGTTGTTGGTCATTTGACGTTGGGCATTTTTAGCACCTTTTTCGCTGACGGTGAAAAAAACGAACAAGAAGAAGAACAGCTGCAATCATATGACTTGTCGATCGATAGAGAAATAATAAAGGTTGCAATTTCGTGAACGCTGCTACGTTGGAAAAGTTAATTGCCATTTAACTCAAACAGCCGAACGAGTGCCAAACTGTGACCAGCAGCCATCTCTTTGAGCCACCAACCACAACAACAGTTGAAGCGCATTTCCAACCTCCTCCTCACTCTCTCTACGTGCGTGTGTGTGTGTGCAAGTCACAATAATGGACAGCTCGGGATTCATGTTCAACGTTGACAATGGCTATCTGGAGGGCCTGTGCCGCGGCTTCAAGTGCGGCATACTCAAGCAGGCGGACTACCTGAATCTGGTCCAGTGCGAGACCTTGGAGGGTAAGTTCCAATTCCCGTGGCCTCCGTTTGCTGCACGCCCGCCCAGTCACATGACTAAATCAAGCACTGCTATCAGCTCGTCTATGTATGCGTGCGTGCGTGCGTGTGAGTGTGTTTGATTGTGTGCGTAAGCTTGCCTTGTGATTTGTTGTCATACTACCCTGTCTTTATGCCGAAAAGCGAGAATATTTTCTTTGATATATCGATAATGCCCACTAAAAATGATTGCGGCCACGCCCACATAGAATTAACATTTTGTTGTACTTTCAGATCTGAAGCTGCATCTGCAGGGCACGGACTACGGCAGCTTCCTGGCCAACGAGCCGTCGCCGCTGTCGGTGTCCGTGATCGATGACAAGCTGCGCGAGAAGCTGGTAATTGAGTTCCAGCATATGCGCAACCATGCGGTTGAGCCGCTGTCCAACTTTCTGGACTTCATCACGTACGGCTATATGATCGATAATATCATATTGCTGATTACGGGCACGCTGCACCAGCGTCCAATTTCGGAGCTGATACCCAAATGCCATCCGCTGGGCAGCTTCGAGCAAATGGAGGCGATACATGTGGCATCGACGCCCGCTGAGCTCTACAATGCTGTACTGGTGGATACGCCGCTGGCGCCGTTCTTTGTTGATTGCATCTCCGAGCAGGATCTGGACGAGATGAACATTGAGATCATTCGCAACACCCTGTACAAAGCCTACCTGGAGGCATTCTACAATTTCTGCAAGAACATGGGCGGCTCCACCGCCGATGTCATGTGCGAGATACTGGCCGTAAGTTTTGTACATTTAAAAGCCAAAGCCCGGCATCGAGTCAACCCAATCGCCATTTCAGACAAAAGATTAAGTCGGTCAACTCGAACAAATAAGCTCGAACATACATACATACATATATTGCTGACTCGAACAGGTTGAACTGAGTTCAAATGAATTTGTTCGGCTCGATTGAGTAAGCCCGAGTTTGCAAATCAATTAAACGATGTCGGGCTCCAATCTAAATGATGTCCAATCTATTTCTATGCCAATTCTTATTCTTCCTTAGTTCGAGGCTGATCGTCGGGCGATCATCATAACGATCAACTCGTTCGGCACGGAGCTCTCCAAGGACGATCGCGCCAAGCTGTACCCCAACTGCGGCAAGATGTATCCCGATGGATTGGCCGCGTTGGCGCGCGCCGACGACTACGAGCAGGTGAAGACCGTCGCCGAGTATTATGCAGAGTATGCGGCACTGTTTGACGGCTCCGGCAACAATCCGGGCGACAAGACGCTGGAGGACAAGTTCTTCGAGCACGAGGTGAAGCTGAACGTGTTCGCGTTCTTGCAGCAATTCCACTTTGGTGTCTTCTACGCGTACCTAAAGCTCAAGGAGCAGGAGTGCCGCAACATTGTCTGGATCGCCGAGTGCGTCGCCCAGAAGCATCGCGCCAAGATCGACAACTACATACCCATATTCTAAGCTGCCCTCCGACCATCGATCCGATCGATCTGCGGTCACGTGCGGTCACACCACATACAACATCATTTTTAAAGGCAATTTTTCTTTCGTGTCGTTTAACATAATTACTTTTTTTTGTTTTTTTTTTTTATGTTTGTTTCCCTGTTATGCAATTGTTAATGTGTACGTATGTATGTATATTATTATTATTATAATATGATACTATTTGTATTCTTGTTTCGAGTATTATTCCAACTATCTGTTGCTGCACGAAAGTCTTGTTAGGTGCAACGCAGCTCCAAAGGGCGTCAGATTCCCATTCCCATTCCGATTCCGATTTCGGTTTAACATCTACTATAAAACAATTGTTAACTCTTGCGAACATGCAGCTGCGCATTAAATATAAATATAAATATTAATAAAAATATATATCCATATATCATATTGTGAAAATAAACCAATCTGTTTTAGTATATTTCGGTGTGTGTACTTATAAAAAAATGAAAACATTGAAACAAACCCGAGCACATTATTTAACTGTCACGGGAAAATCGGAAAAGCGTCCAGTCTGAGAAAACCGGCGGGTGTCCACATTAATTTGCTGGGCTCGACAAATTTAAAAGTATAAATTTTATATATGTATAAAAGAAGAGCTGAGTCCTTTTAGATGAGATGGATTGTCTCAATATGGAATATATTTTTCGATCTTTTTGTGCAAAACTTTTCTGTTTCTCAAGATCTCAACCAAACTCGCACATATGCATTTTCTAATATGGCAAAACTTTAGATAGAACCTCTAGAAACAATCGGTTGCAAATGGAGTACGGATATAATTTCGATGCCATTCGAATGATGGATACACGAGTTTTTCATGCTCCATTCCAAATCCTACTCCAGCCAAATCTCATCATCATTCGACTACTATCTCTATATATATTATGCTGTTTGTCCTGACTGACTAACTGACTGACTGATTGACTAACTGATTGACTGACTGACTGATTGACTGACTGACTGACTGACTGATTGATTGATTGACAGACTGACTGATTTACTAACTGACTGACGGATTGATTGATTGACTGACTAACTGACTGACTGTCTGATTGACTGACTGACTGACTGATTGATTGATTGACAGACTGACTGATTTACTAACTGACTGACTGACTGATTTACTAACTGACTGACTGATTGATAGATAGATTGATAGATAGATTGATTGATTGATTGCCAGACTGACTGATTGACTAACTGACTGACTGACTGATTGACTGACTGACCGACTGATTGATGATTAACGCATATCCAAAAACGTACACGCAAACCATGAAAGCTAGGAAGCTGAAATTTTCACTGTAGTTACCTTTTGTGATGAAGGTGCACGCTAAGAAGGGGAATTCGGGAAATTCCACTCGCAAGTGCGGAGAAATCGGGAATCAAATATTTGTTGATTTGCATATATGTATATGTATGCCTGTTTGTACATGTATGAAGACATGTCCGCAAACCAACATACATGCGCACATACATAAATACATATGTACATACATGCACATATATACATGCATGTATGTGCATATCTATATATGCATGCATACATATGTATATGTTTGTGTGCATGCTGCATATGCAAATGAAGGCATGTTTGGATATATGTATGTACATATATTTGTTTGTTTGTATACATATATGCAAACATGATATGCATGTTTGCATATATACAAACAAACATATATACATAAATATATTCAAACAAATATGTATATGTACATACATACGTACATTAAAATGAATATACATATGTATATACATACTTATGCACATATATACATACATACGTGTGTATCACACACATTCACATATATACATACACACATACATAAATACATATACACATACACATACACATATATACATACATAAATACATACATCTACTTAAATACATACATTGATCTACATATGTACATACATATACATACATACATGCATACATACATACACACATACATACATACACACATACATACATATATACATACATCTACTTACATACATCTACATACATACATACAACTACATACATACATTCATCTACATACATACATCAACATACATATGTATCTACTTACCCGCCTTGCCTTCTCGTGCTCCACCGCCACAAGTTGCTCCTCCACAGGCCGTTGGAGCCAACGTGTCCTGCCTTGTTGAATTTCAGCAAGGCCTTCTTGAATTCTTGAGAATCGAGGAGGAGAGCACTTGGTGGAAATTTGTCGGCACAGCGACAAATAAGCCTCGTCAGCGTTTGGTATTAGAAAACGAACATGCAAACATATAACATATAACATACACACACATACATACACACACACACACACACATACATACATACATACATACATACACACACATACATACATACATACATACACACACATACATACATACATACATACATACATACATACATACATACATACATACATACATACATACATACATACATACATACATACATACATACATACATACATACATACACACACACACACACACACACACACACACATACACACACATACACACACACACACATACATACATGCATTGAAAAATACCAAACAATAAGCGCTACACTACTAGCCAAGCATGAAAAAGTGCAGAGCCTACTTGAATTCTTGAGAATCGAGGAGGAGAGCACTTGCTAGAAATTCGTTTTATTTAAATTTGCGGCACAGCAACAAATAAGCCTCGCCTGTGTTTGGCATTAGAACACGAATATGCATGCAAACACATACATACATATACATACATGCATATATGTATATACACACACACATACACACACTCACACACACACACATACACATACATATATATATATATATACATATATATAATACTTATAATCCTTCGTACAAAATGCTTGCATTGTGTAACTCTTCAGGTTGAATCCGTCGAAAAATGAATTTAAGCATCGGAAATATTTCTTTTTCCACGAATTTCGTAATAAATCTTAATGCGCTATGATTTAAGCCAGTAAAAGCAGGCAGTAATGCTTTTCTGGCCTAATGCTTACATATATTAATGGGAATTCTCTTTAAAAATAGTAGAATGATTTTAGATATTAATTGCTTTGGCCAGCTGCGAATTGCAGCTCAACTGCGAAACTGCGAAACTGCAGCAACGGCAACTCAAGGTCTTTGGGCCAATGCACAACTTTACCTGTGTGCGTAATGTAATTCCCTTTTGGTCTACGTGACGCGCAGCTTCTTTGTGTGGGACCAGAGTTCAGAGTGACTCAAGGCTTCCGGGGTGCGGCTGTTTGAGTCACAAGGAGCTTGTGGCTAGACAATGGGAGGCCCTTATCCGTATTCCACGATCAAACAACGACTCATTGGCATTGGCTAGTCGATGATGATGAAAAAGAAGAAGAAGCAGAAGAAGAAGGGAAAGAGGAAGTGGAAGAGGAAGAGAGTTGACTTATTGTCCAAGTGGCACGAATTACAGCTGTGTGTTCGATCCAAAGTTAATTATGCAAAGCGGCCGAACATGTCCATCTCGCATGTTGCGCCCGTTAGCCAGAGGGCGCCGAAGTCACACGCACGCACGCACACACACACACACGCACACGCACACACACATTTGCATGCTTGTGTGCGTACGTGCGTCTCCGTTAGGCCGAGCAGGTGGCAACACGTTCGAATTCAAAAAGAAAGCCGCGCTCAGCTGAGCCGCAACCTTGTCTTGGATTCAAGTCGAGCTTCGGCGCAAGTTCGGTTCGGTTCGGTTCGGTTCGAATTGCCAATAACTCGACTCGATGTCGTTTTCTCAGCGCAGTTGTGTTTCGCGTCTCCAAACGTTGAGTTCACTCCAAAAACCAAAAAAGTTTTCACCTGGCACCCAACGGATAAGCTCTGATCGCGCGCGCCGATCTAATTTATAACGTTTTTTTTTTCAAATTCTTTGCCGTTATATTGCTGTGAACTATTTTTTTTTTTTGTTTTACTAATAAGTATAACAGTGCTTGTTGTTGCTGCTGCTGAGGCGCCCCCGCTAGGATAAAAAAAGCACGTGTAAATAGGTAAATTGGAAGAATTTCGAAAAATATTTAATTCGAATTTTAGAATTTGTGGCTGTTGAAGTGTGAAATGCGGCCAGCAGAACACTTACCTTGGCCAAAAGCAACAACAATGACGACGTCATCGACATCGACGTCGCAGCTAACGATGACCAGGAAACCCACAAGCAAAACCAGCAATGTCCAAATGCACGTAAAAGTCGCCGAGAAATTGTGTCAACCAGTTTGTTTGCGTGTTGCTGTCGACGTCGCCGTCGCCGTCGCCGTCGCAGTCGACGTCGCGTTTGCTGGCAGCGTCCGCTTCTGTTTGGTGTTCTTCTTAATGTCGTCGTCGTTGTTGTTGTTGTTGTTTTCGCAATTTATTTGAATTTGGCACTTGTGTTACTTTCTAGCATTGATCATCTTAAGGATATGTTATTCGTGTTTCTTGCCTGCCCTCCCCCATTCGCAGCTGTGCAAAAAAACTTCCTCTCTCTCTCTCTCTCTCTCGCTTTGCCTGTCACGCTTAATCGGATCCATGTAAGTCCATTCACAATGCACTTTTGCCTGCAGTCAGTCACAGAACATGCACAAGAACCTGCTATTCCATTGTGAACCAGCACACACGCGCAAATGCGTGAGTGTGCGTGTGGCCAGTGCATTTAAGCTGGGCCTTTGAAATGGCGCACAGCGGCATTGCATTGGCTTATTCCCTTGTTCCGCACCCCGCGCACCTCGCGCACCTCGCGCACCTCGCACCCCGCCGTCCAAGCCGTCGCCCATTCATCAATCTTGAAATTTCATCTCTCTGACGGCTACTTAGCCGTATGCCGATAATCGGCCTATTCGACTTGATATCGTAATTTCTGGTATTACGATAGCTCACATCGAGTCCAATTTTCACCCACAATGCGGAGTCAAATCCAGCGCCAGGCTTGTTCAAGAAAGTGAGACGCAAATTATGCAAATTACCCAGGTGTGTGTGCGCGCGCGCGTGTGTGTGTGTATAAGAGGATGTAAAAGTCCGTAAGGCGGCGGCTGTTTAGCATAATCGAAGCAGTCGAAGCAATATGAAAATAAGATTTTGGCATAACGAACAAAATTAATATTATATTTTTAAATGTAAAAAACAAACAAAAGCAAAAAGTGAACACTTTCGCTGCGTGGACCGTTTTTCGGTTTCGATTTCGAGTCTGATTTCGAGTCTGATTTCGATAATCAAGGCGCCTTTGGCTTAAGCGCTGCAGACGACGCATAATTAACAGTTTTCGGTTTCGATTTCGAGTTCGATGATGAACAAGCCTGTGGACCCGCCTCCGCCTCCGCCACCGCCTCCGCCTCCTCGGCGCATGTCTTATGATAATTTTGATTAAAGCTAATGTTATTGTTGTTGTTGTTGCTGCTTACTTTCTATTTTCCTATGCGTTTAATAATTAATTAATGCTAATAACTTTTCACAACCGTTATAATTTATTGACAAAAATAGAAAATATGCGCCCTGACAACACAAATCAAACAAACAAACACAAAAAATAAACTCACACACACACACGCACACGCGCACGCACTCACACAGACACACGTGTTGTTGATGTTGATGTTTTTGGTTATGTTCGAAATACGTCAAATGCAAATGAATCTGATTATGAATACGAATATGATTGTGAATATACATACATACACTCGCACACACATAAGGCTGTTACGTATTGGAATGCCAGTGAAATTATGTGAAGCAGTAAACAAGAAGAAGAAGAAGTGGAGGAGGAGGAGGAGGAGGAGGAGGAGGAGGTAGAAGCAGCACATGTCGAACCGCTTCCAATTGGCCCAATTGAACAACACGCTGACCGCTGCCCAAATTCGTTAGCCGAATGCAGTAAACAAATATGTGTTCTTCAATTGTTTCACAGTTAGTGCAGCCAACCACCCAACCACCCAACCACCCACGCATGTGCCGGACAATATGCGCATCAATTCCGATATGAATGTGATTCCAATTCCAATTTGAATTCAAAGTCCAACTTTGAATTCGATGGCCATGGCCATTTGAATGTTTACTGTTATTGCGGCCCGGACAATTCTGCTTCTGGCTCCTGCTGCTGCTGCTGCTGCTGCTGCCGTTGCCACTTGCCGCGACTTGTTTTCGAATTTGGTCACATACTTTCTTTCCACTAATAGGCTGACAACAGCAGCAGCAATAACAACAACAACAACTGCGAAAACAACAGCGGCATCAACAATTGGGTTACAAATTACTGTTTTTTGCGGTTTTCGTTTCGTTTCTTGTTGTTGTCCAGTGGTGGTAGGTCATTCTGTGAAACAAAGCTGTACTAATTACACGCGTGCATCTCCCTGTCTCTGTCCCCCTTTTTTTTCGCGCTTGCTCTCTCTCTCTCTCTCTCTCTCTCGCTTGACCATGAGAGCTGAACAAATATTATGACACTGCAAACACTCCTCCCCCCTCCCACCACCTCCACCCATCCAGCAGCAGGCAATTCTTTCGCGCGTGCATTTTCGGATATGTTCTGAATAGCTGCCTGCTTGACTGAACGCACCGTGGTTCCATATTGTGGTGCAGGCGCACACTAAGAAGCAGATTTCACACTGACAAATTCATGAGAATATATTTTGAACGAAAAATACTTGGTGCGAGAAAACTCTGGTAATACACACTACTACACACGCATAATGCACCCACCTGAGAAATATATATATATTGATGAATACATATACAATGTATACACTATATTGTTTTTTAGATTGAGCAAATGTTATGGATGATAACCACTGTGCGCATTCCACATTCACGCCCGGATTCCAGATTCGAAATATTCGAATCTTATTTAACAGCTAATATGCATGTTGAGCTTTCTCTCCCTCTCTTTCGCTCCGCCGCGGACAGTTTGTCTAAGCTGTTGAAAGCGAGATCGAAAAAATCGGAGCTCTAGTCGCAAACGGGGGGACGCTACGCCGCTTCTGGCCGGCGGGGGGCGCTACGCCGCCCAAGTGGTTCAATGAGTCAATGTCTAAAATTTCACTTTGCCCGGAAAGAGTCGTGCTTTAAGCTGGAAATTTAATTCCAGCTTTTTGGCTGCTGCCGCAGACCATCGGTAGGGGAGAGGGGGGAGGGAGGGAGGGGAGGGAGCGGGTACATTCTTACAAGCCGTTGCCCAAATCAATAGTCAATTAAATAACTTTGCCGTCTCATCTCCACTGCCCGCTCCTCCTCCTCCTCCTCCGCCACCATCATCATCTGCTCGCTGTTGCTGGTCATTTAAGATTTCACTCTCGCTTTTGCTTAGCTTTGCTTTTGTCTCGTTTGGCCTTTGTCTTCGACTTCGACTTGGGCTCTTTTGTCTTCTGTTGCGGCCTCTTTTGTGTGTTTGCATTCGCATTTGACACAATATTTACGCATTTTCGAATTTCGATATGCGCTGCCCGCTAGATGGCGCTGCTAATTTGTTTACTTTGAAATTCGTGCAATACTCCCCCCCTCCCCCCCAACCCTTTTCACAGCTACGCTCTTATTATTTCGCACGGCTCGTTGAGGGGAAAAGAAAGACGGGGGAAGGAGAAGCGCATGGCAAGTGGAAGAAATTATGTCAATATTTATTTAAATTCATTTCTTTCTTCAGTTCACGCGAAAAAAAAGACAACAACAACAAATGAAAAAAAAGTAACCGAAACGGAGAAATTTAATCGCGCGCCTCTGAAAGCGATTTTTTGTTGAGCTCTTTGTTTGCTTTTGGAATACTTTTTTTGGGTGAAACCTCGACGCGGATTTGGTGCTAAATAAAGCGAAGTGCCCACAGCTTGGCCAGCTTCCCTCGCAGCCATCGCCGCTGACAAACTCTTCCCAATTCCCAATTCCAAGCTCCAAGTCCAAAAGGCCGAAAAGGAGGGGAGTCGCCAGTGTTGGTCAGGACGAGCTCCTCAATGTGTTTGGCAGCACTGTAAACCTATATTCCCCATACTTCAATTGAGCTGCGCTTACGGAGAGAGTGGAGAGAGAGGGAGAGAGAGGGAGAGGGAGGAGATATATGTACCTCAAGCCAAGTCCCCATCTCGGCCCCGTCTCAGGCACCGCCAATTTGATTGGCAGCACTGCCAACACTTTTCCACGTTTACGGATAGGGTGGAGAGAGAGAGAGAGAGAGAGAAAGAGCGAGAGAGAGAGAGAGAGAGAGAGCGAGAGAGAGAGTGGAAAATGGGTGGAGACAGCTTAGACCCCTTCTCAATGGCCCGCTTAAAGCCAAGTCTCCATCTCGGCCCCGTCTCAGGCAACGCCAATTTGATTGGCAGCACTTTTCCACGTTTACGGATAGGGTGGAGAGAGGGAGAGGATTTTCAAATCGAGTCCTAATGCCAATCCATTTCTCCCACTTCCGTTTCAGTTCAAGATGAGCCACGTCCTCGGCCGCTCGCTCCTTTTGCTGCTGGTGCTGGGAAGCGCCGCGCTGCTTTCCGTGGACGGCAAGACGGTGCATCGGCGCACGGACAAGATCTCCGAGAACTTCAAGCAGCTCGATCTGCCGCCAGAGGAAATCGATCCGAATGTAGCGCCGCCCGAGACGGAGCCACAAAAGCCAGCCGCCTCCGCGGCGCCAGAAACTGCGTCCGTCGTGGATGCAATTATCGATGAGAGCGCCAACGAGATTGCCAGCGTGGATGCGGCACCAGCTGCCGCCGCCGCCGCCGCCGCGGTCGCAGAGGTAACCACGGCGAAACCGACGACGACGACGACGACAGCGGCTGCCTTGAAGCCGCAGCAGGAGGATGCGGAGAAGAATCCGATTAGCCGGTACTGCAAGTGCTCGGAATCGCACTGCGACTGCTGCCGGAAGTTCGGGCTGCCGCTGCTGCCGAGCGGACCCGGCTGCGCCAAGATCTCGTATCTGGGCAACGACGAGATGAGCGTCTCGCTCAAGTTCGGCGAGATAACGCTCGCCTCGCGGCGCATCTCCAGCAAGCGGGCGCGCCCCATATGCGTGGGCATGCCCGGCGGCTACTCGAAGTTCTGCGGCCGGGTGTACGGTCTGTCGCGAGCCAAGGAGAACTTCAAGGCGTGCCTGGCGTTCGAGCTGCGCGCCGAGGACGAGGTGGAGGCGCAGCTGCCCATCTCCTGCTTCAAGTTCGGCGCCGAGGGACTGCGCGTCGCCGAGGCGGAGCCGCTGCCCACCAAGGTCAAGCAGGAGGAGGACGACGATGACGACATTTTCGGCTTTGGCGGTAAGTGGATGTGGCCCCAGCATCTCGATCCGATCTCGATCCCGAACCCGATCCTAATCCCGACTACTCTTTCTAGCTGGTGGCGACGATGACGAGGACGAGGATGAGGACGACTACGACGATGCCGATGCCGATGCCGATGGCGATGCCGAGCCCTCGGCGGAGGACGACGACGCCGACGACTATGCGGAGGATGACGACACCGAGGCGCCCGAAGATGCCGACTACGGCGGCTTCAGCCTGGGCGGCCTGCTCGACGAGCTCGACGACGACGAGGACGACAAGCCCAGCAAAAAGCCGGCCATAGCCGCCAGCCCGGCCGTCGACCAGACGACGCGCGAGCACGTCGAAACGGATACGGCCCAGAGCAAGGATGAGGCCGGAACTGCCGCCGCCGGCGGCGAAGCGACTTCCGTCGCCGAGGAGGCGGCAGCTGAAACTGCGGCGCCCGTCGCCGTCGCCGCCGCCGCTGTCGAGACCACCACGGCCAAGGTGACGAAGTCCAAGAAGGCGAAAAAGAACAAGAAGAAGAAGAAGAAGGCCGCCAACGATACGGCCGGAGGCGAGGGCGACTTCGCCTACGAGCTGCTCAACGGCATTCTGGATTTTTTCAACTGAGCGGCCAGCGCGAATTCGCCAACATGCTTGGCAACACTGTAAATACCTTCTATCGACGTTGAGCTGCGTTTACGGACAGAGGGCGAAAGAGAGACAGCGAGAACGACACCAAGAGAGCGAGAGAGAGGATAATGCCGAGTAGTTAGTTTCTAATTTTGCTAACTTATTTATTTATACTTATATATTTATTCGACCCATCTGGCAACACCCCGAACCCGAGCACGACATCATCCCGAATTGTACTCATCAACATTTAATTTATTTAAATTAATAACGAATTAAATAATCCTCAAAACGTACGTACACATTTGTGCCCAAGCGCATTTCGTTTTATTTTCCTGGAATACCTGGTCAACTAAAAACATAGACACAGTCTTTCGATACTTATCGATTCTATACAAACCGATAGACATAGTTCCTCGATACTTATCGAAATTATGAAAATCGATAGACATATTCATTCGATACTTATCGATACTATGAACATCGATCGACATAGTCATTCGATACCTATCGATATTATGAAAATCGATCGACATAGTTTCTCGATACTTATCGATATTATGAAAATCGATAGACGTAGTCATTCGAGACTTATCGATACTATATAAACCGATAGACATAGTTTCTCGATACTTATCGATACTATGAACATCGATCGACATAGATTCTCGATACTTATCGATATTATGAAAATCGATAGACATAGTCATTCGATACTTATCGATACAAAGTTCCTCGATACTTATCGAAATTTGACATAGTCGTTCGATACCTATCGATACTATACAAACCGATAGACATAGTTCCTCGTTACTTATCGATTTTATGAAAATCGATAGAAGAAGAACTGACAAGCTCCTGCGAATGAACGTGTGTGACATCGCGCCCTTCACAAATCAACTTGGACTATTTTCATTTACCATTAGACGGCGAGTCTTACTTTCTGTGCACTTCAGACCTGGTTGGAGCAGGGGGCGGCAGCATCTACTAAAAACATAGTCGCAGCCGACAGGCAGCTGCTTCGATACCTATCGATATTGTGAAAGTGAAGTTATCGATAAAAAGAATTGATAGGCTTCAGCGTATGAACGTGTGACATCAAGCTCTAAACAAATCGACTTCGACTACTTTTAATTATATTTCGATACTTATCGATATTGTGCAAGTTGAGTTATCGATAAAAGAGAATTGATAGGCCTCTACTTAATATCAAGCTATTTACAAATCGACTGGGACTATTTTCAATTACCATTCCACGCCGACTTTTAATCTCTATGCACTCCAGACCTGGTCGGATTAGGGGGCGGCAGCATCTACTAAACACATAGTAGAACCCGATAGGCAGCTGCTTCGATACTTATCGATATTGTGAAAGTGAAGTTATCGATAAAAAGAATTGATAGGCTTCAGCGTATGAACTTGTGTCACATCAAGCTCTAAACAAATAGACTTTGACTACTTTTAATTCTACTTCGATACTTATCGATATTGTGCAAGTGGAGTTATCGATAAAAGAGAATTGATAGGCTCCCGCTTGTCATCAAGCTATTTACAAATCGACTTCGACTACTTTTAATTACCATTCCACGGCGAGTTTACTTTCTATTTCGTTACTTATCGATATTGTGCAAGTGGAGTTATCGATGAAAAGAATTGATAGGCTTAAGCGTATGAACTTGTGTCACATCAAGCTCTAAACAAATCGACTTTGACTACTTTTAATTCTACTTCGATACTTATCGATATTGTGCAAGTGGAGTTATCGATAAAAGAGAATTGATAGGCTTCCGCTTGACATCAAATCGACTTCGACTGCTTTTAATTGCTATTCCACGCCGACTTGTAATCTCTATGCTCTCCAGACCCGGTCGGAGCGGGGGGCGGCAGCAACTGCTGCTCGGCTGGCAGCTAAAAGACGCCTTGGAAGCAGCACGGACCTGCTCCTAGGGCAATGGCCGGAATGGGGAGGCGCTCCAAGCCGGGCGCTGATTAAGTGCCGCACCATTTGTCAAAATGCCGCCAAGGCAGCCGCAGACGCCTCCGAGGCGATGGGCCAACTTTTAATTAGAAGTAAGCCAGCTCCAGCTCCTGCTCCGCCAAACTCCTCCCCTCCCCGCCCCGCCCCTCGCTTAAGCGTGAATGTGCCTTGATTTCGGTGCTGATATTTCCACATACTTGGCAGGCGCTTTTTCAGTAGACATTCCCATAAAAAAGCAAGAAATATAACAAGTTTTTTTTGGGTGGTTTTTGTTTTTTGTACTTTTTTTTGCATTTTCATACATATATACAATTTTTATTGAAACATTTGAATAAAATATTTGTATGTGTGTGTGTGTGTGTATTTTTGTGTTAAACTTTGCATTCAATTTGATTGAATGAACTAAAATGCCGATCTTTCTCTTTAATTATGAATTAATTCATTAATTTTTTGTGCCCATGCAAATTCCGTCCGTTTTATTTTGCTTTTCCTTTCAACCTGTGGATCCCCATTTTGGGCCGATCCCCCGCCAATTTCCGATCATGTGTGCCACGTTCCCATATTGATTCCGATGTGCGATTTTTGGTCTGGCTTGCGCCATGCAAAAATATAAAAAAAAACTCTCACATTCTACATACATAGCCGAACTCTGAATACGCTTTCGAAGAAGGAGAACATATATGTGTGTGTATCTCTGTGTGTGTGTGCGTGTGCGTGCGTGTGTGTGGTATATATGTATGCTTTTATAAAGTTCAAAAACGTGAGTTTTGGTTATCCATATAATATTGTTCGCATATCGAAAGTGTATATATTGTATTCGGTATGCTTATTGCCTATGGATACACTGCCCGTCTCTCGCCTCGGCACGTTGGAAAATTCGAATAACTTATGCATTCGTAAATACCCTTTTTGAATTTGAAGCTAGCCGACTAACGGGTTGATCTCAAAAATGGACAGTTGGTATTTTTTTTTTGAATTTTTACTCGAATCGAACCGATATACATATTATTGGTATATTATAGTTAGTATATGGCAACTTGGCTTCTATAGCAAACGGTACATTTTCCACGGTTGCCTTGATACTCAAGCGACCGGCAGGGTATCCATAGTGCGCATATATATATATAATAATTTAATATATTTGGTTAATTAACATGTAAACGTGTATATAATATAAGTATATAAGTATAGGTATGTATTTGTAAGATACACCGAAAAGGGCATTGAAAGCCCGCGCCTAGAGCGTAATTAAGTTTCAATATGGTATATATTTTCGATATTCGATTTACGATATTCGATATACGATATTCGATATACGATATTCGATTTACGATTTTCGTTTTCGAAATTCGGTTTTTCATAAAATTCATTTGCGTCACATTTGCACTTTTTGGATTTGTTGTCAAAAGAACAAACATGAAACTTAAGTTAAGTTATAATTTAACATTAAAGTTAGTATAAAGAGCAAAAAAATTTCAATCTCATAGTACTTTGTAAATCTTCATATGTGTATATATATAACTTATACATATATATATGTGTATAATCGTAAATTGTATATATATATATGAAGATATATGTATATATAGTTCTTTTGTATATGTGTTCTTGTATTGGTTATCATATGTATCTCCGTTCACATACATTAAATACTATGTGTGTATAAATATAATTGTAAATATGTATTTGTGTATATGTATGCATATATATGTAATCCCCTACGAAATGGGTTGGTGAAATGCGTCGGGGAAAGTTTGATCGAGATGGAAATTCGTCGAAAAAGGTATACCAAATCCAAGTTCCTGTTAGTTAGTTAGTTAGTTAGTTAGTTAGTTACAGTGGGCTTTTAATCAGTCTCGATTTTGTAAAAAGTTCTGTAAAAAGTTTACAGGTGCGTGCGGGTGCAGGTGCGGGTGCAGGTGCAGGTGCAGGTGTGCAGTTATGTGCTGTAGTCGTTGGTATCTAACCCAAAGTCCGTGCGCTATAGAAACAGCCAACATGGCCCTATCCCCAGGCTTAATGTTAAATTTGTGCCCTCTAAATACCCTTACAAATAGCAATCCCAATGCATTCGCTGAGTCGTGTGGCTTCCTGATATGCTCTGTATCTGTGTGTGTGTGTGTGTGTGTCTGGCTTCTAGATATGTTCGTGTTTGTGTGTGCGTGTGTCTCTGCGTCAGCTGCTGCAACTGTATTAGTCTACTCTCCAACTTTCCGTTGTCTCCACCTCATTTTTGCGCCTCTTTTCACGCGTGTTAGGCATGTGTGTTTGTGCGTGCGTGCGTGTGTCTCTGTGCCAGCTGCTGCAACTGCATAAGTCTAATCTCCAACTTTACGTTCTCTCCTCAATACTCTCTTTCGGCTTCTTCTCACGCGTGTTGAGCATGTATGTGTGTTTGTGTGTGTGTGTGTGTGCCAGCTGCTGCAACTGTATTAGTCTAATCTCCATCTTGCGGTTGTCTTCTTCTCACGCATGCTAAGCGTTTCGCTTGCTTCGTTGTGCATTCAACCGGTTCACTTGACCGGTTCACTTGACCGGTTCACCTATTGGCCATGTTTTCCATTCTCTCCGCCTCTCCTCCTC